>JARJDV010002340.1:0-19813 GCA_030264675.1 Anaulacaspis nigra
GCATGAGCAAACCAGTGGTGATCGCGGTCGCTACTACAGCCAATCATCCATTTGAAAGCAAAATGGCGGTCAGTATTGATGGTGTTAGTTTTGACAAAAACGTATGCTGAAATGCATGGAAGTGTGAATTAAAAAATATGTCGACTACGCCGTCGAATCGTCGCAATGGTGCACAAAAGATTCGCTTGACCAGTAAGTCCAGTAAACAAATGCTTGAGGCTGAGACGTGAATGCATATCGCGTCTCTGCGACAGGGCGATTTGCCGTCAATGCAATGAACGCCCGTTTTAACAGACTTAACGTTTCAATGGGCTGTGGTGACGTATGGCTTGTTGTGCAGTCGATTGAAAAAGTGGCTCGTTAACTTGCATTCCGATTGTCGCACAATACGCTCCCGCGTCACCATCCCTGTGCTCCCATGACCCTCTATTGTTATTTGTTTGTTTCTTCTCATATGCGTTATTTTCTGTTTCAGTTGTGTGCGCTCGTAACTTAGTGAGGAAGGATTTATTTCGTAAGTGTTAAAAATTTAAGCTGCGTCATTTAATTGCACTAACATATTTTGATAATCATGCGTTTCCATTTTGATTTAGGTCTGCCCGATCCGTTTGCGAAGATCTCGGTGGACGGCAGCGGACAGTGCCACTCGACTGAAATAAGTAAAAATACATTAGAGCCGAAATGGAATTCCTATTACGATTTGTACATCACGAAGACGGATACGATTACGATATCTGTATGGAATTTTCGAAAAGCGCAGAAGAAGCAGGGCTCCGGATTCTTGGGCTGTGTCCGCATTGTGAGCTCCTTGATTAATCGGTTAAAGGACACTGGCTGTAAGTCGCTCACTGAATCCGTTCCAACTGGTTATTAATTAACTCATAAAATATACTATTTCATTATTCTTGAATTGTCTGTTTGAAACTTACAATTGTAACTTCACAGTTCGTGTTCGCTGGTTGGAAAGCGTGTAATGCATAATTAATCAATATAGAGCGCGCACGGCGGACCAATAATAGTAATTGCGGTTTTTAGATCAGCGACTCGATTTGTGCAAAGCTTCACAAGATGACGAGCCGGTGAAGGGACAAATTATTATTTCGCTCTTATCACGTGATGGGCAGGGCGGCGGCACACCGTTGGCGATCGTTGGACCTCAAGGGGAACTGCGCGGCCCAGCGAATCGCGAAGCATCGCCGACAACAAATTGCGATGACTTGCCCGCCGGCTGGGAGGAGCGGCGAACGGCCGAGGGTCAACTGTACTATGTGAACCACGTGACGAAGTTTACGCAGTGGACGCGTCCGGTGGCCACCGCTAGTGCACATACGAATGCCAAGAACCGCAACATGAGTGGCTTGCCGCCGCCGACTAGAGACCACATCGACAATCAAAACGACGCGAACGCGGCGAATAACAACGTGGAGGAAGTAACATCCCCCAGCTCGTCAAGCACTTCGCCAATGTCGCCGATCATCAGCCCGCAGAAAGAGATTCTTACGAGTGCATTCGCGATCAGGCCAGCCAGCACCGCTGTCATACCTCCTAACAATATTAGTCTGAACGTACCGAGCGCAACGCAGCCCACTCCGTCAACGCAGCAGCCAGCTCAGCAGCAACGAGCTCTCAGTCCGCACGTGCAACGAAATGTTGCGCGTGATCGACGACCACGCAGCAGCGATGAGCGACGGGAAGGAAGCGGTCGGCGGCGTTCTGGACGGAATCGCAATGCGCCAATGCCCCCGCAGCCAAATAGCACTAGCAATACCGCCCCAACCATGGGTATTGAGCTGCCGCTTGGCTATGGTAAGTGTGGTTAACTGAAGTCTTTCTTGCAAGTTGACTAACGATTCATTTTTAGAGTTGCGCACGACGCAGCAGGGTCAGGTCTACTTCTATCACATGCCTACCGGTGTTTCGACGTGGCACGATCCAAGATTACCTAAAGATCTCGCCTCGCTGGGCATAGCTCTCGATCAAATCGGGCCGTTGCCGCCTGGCTGGGAGATGCGACACACAGCGTCGGGTCGGACCTACTTTGTGGATCACAACCACCGCACGACGCAGTTTACCGATCCGCGATTGAATAGCGAGATTCTGAGCAGCATTCTGAAGCGTAACGTGTCCCCGTCGCTGCAAACACCAGCACCGCCGACCAGCAGCGCAACTGCGCTATCTACGCCTGTACCTGCAATGTATCCGAAGCCAAATGTGCCTGTAGCTGTTCAGCATTCACCGGTGCCTCCGCGCGAAGCAAGTGCATCTGCGGCTTGCGCTGCTACCACCGCGGCTAACGCCGGGAGCACACCTCACCCATCCTCCAGCAGTGCAGCAGCCTTCTCACCGCCACGCCAGCGCGACAACGATCTTCCGCATGGGTTGCTCAATGAATCAGAGCTTCTGCCTAAGTATCGGCGTGATTTAGTTGGTAAGCTGCGCGTGTTGCGCGCCGAATTAAATGCCTTGCAACCGCAGAGCGGCCACTGTCGCTTGGAGGTGTCGCGCAACGAGATCTTCGAGGAGAGCTATCGCCTAATCATGAAAATGCGCCCGAAGGATATGCGCAAGCGGTTGATGGTGAAGTTCCGCGGTGAGGAGGGCTTGGACTATGGTGGTGTTGCGCGAGAATGGTTGCATTTGCTGTCGCGGGAGATGCTCAATCCGCAGTACGGGCTATTCCAGTACAGTCGTGATGACCATTACACGTTGCAAATCAACCCGGATTCATCCGTCAATCCTGAGCATTTAAGTTATTTCCATTTCGTGGGACGCATACTTGGTATTGCTGTTTTTCATAATCACCAATTAGAGGGGGGTTTCACCATGCCCTTTTACAAGCAATTGCTGAACAAACCCATAACATTGTCTGACATTGAAGGCGTTGATCCGGATCTTCATCGAAGTCTAACGTGGATGCTGTATGTACTTTACCAAACTGTGCATAGCGTTCGTTTCTTATCAATTAAAGGGCAAGGCCTTAAACAAAACTTAGAAAAAGTAGGCATGTATGCAAATAGTGCCACCAGTCAATAAGTCAATGAAATAATTGAAACGAATTCATGGATGGACTATGCATCAAACGTAATGCATGTGCTTTCTTAGTCATTTTCTCAGCCGTCATTGATTGTTCCCATTGCAAATTGCAATTATTGTATTATCTATAATTCAAAACGACTAGGCGCTTTTCTATGCGACTCTATTGATTGATTTGTTCAATGTCTTTGTTCTAGCCAAAACAATATCGATGGAATTCTAGATACCACGTTTTCCGTTGAAAATAACAGTTTTGGCGTGGTTAAGGTGCACGAATTAAAGGCGAATGGCGCTTCAGCTGCAGTTACTGAGGAGAATAAACGCGAATATGTTAAGCTCTACGTAAATTACCGCTTCATGCGCGGCATTGAGCAGCAGTTTCTTGCTCTGCAGAAGGGTTTTACCGAGCTGGTGCCCTCGCAGCTGCTGCGCACGTTCGACGAACGCGAACTCGAGCTGGTAATCAGTGGCATTGGATCCATTGATATTGCTGATTGGAAAACTCACACAAGGTGACACAAAGTTCTATTGAGGCTGTATTCTACGACGTTCTCATTTTTAGACTGAAGCATTGCACACCTGAGACTCCTGTGGTACAATGGTTTTGGCAGGTGGTCGAGTCGTATTCGGAAGAGATGCGCGCTCGTCTGCTGCAATTTGTTACTGGATCATCGCGAGTGCCTCTGCAGGGCTTCCGTGCGCTGCAAGGCAGCACCGGTGGTGCAAGTCCGCGCCTCTTCACGATCCATTGTGTCGACGTACCGCCCCAGAATCTGCCCAAAGCACATACGTGCTTCAATCGCATTGATATCCCGCCGTACGAGAATTTCCAAATATTATGTGATAAGCTAACTCAAGCTGTAGAAGAAACGTGCGGATTCGCCGTCGAGTAAATGGGGCTGCTGCATTATTTGTTTAACAATGACGATGTTTCAGTACCAATATTTTTTACGCGATGCGTGAACGTATCATTGTCCGATTTTCTTCGTTATTGTTAGTCCGACACGTTACATGTATAATTGACAGGCAAATTGGTACTTTCCAATTTTTATATACATATATATTTTTTTCAAATTAAGTCTTTATTGCTATCGTGGTCGCTCGCGTGTGATTCGTCATTGCTGCGCTTCAGCTGCCTGTACGTTTGCACATTATCTTTACATATCAATGAGGTGGAGATCTTGTGATCACATCATCGCGCACCGTATGCTAATTAAAAGGGAATGAGTGCCTTTTCTTCGCGTAAGTCGCGAGCGAGCGTGGCTGCGATTCTTAGTAAAACATTAGGAATATAATAATTCACATCCTATTTTCAATTTAAATAGTGGAGAAAGAATTGGGTATGGTGAATACGGTGATTCAAAAAGTCCATCACAAGTGCCTATGCTAGTCAAAACTAAACATTTTACTTTGTAGATAAGTAATGGAAATGATTACATAAAATTGCAATTCGGATTCTTTCTAACGAAGTCAGATACTGTCTATTTTTTCACACGTCGTAAATTTCCTGTATACTCGCGATTCCAATATTGATGGCATTTTGCAATTCAGACATGCAATCGCCTTTTTAAACTGCAAATATATAAGAATTGAGATTTTATGTCATATTGTGATCGTTGCCTCTATTTTAATTCTAATCAATGATGAGTAGATGATTAGTCTTATAAATTTTGTATAAATTGGGCATTGCCGAATTGGCGCTGTGTGCGTAATGACCGTTACATTGCAGGATGGCAAATCAGCAGATATGGACTACACTAGTGTACATATAACTACTACTGTATTATTATTTCGTAAAAGAATAATTAAGTTGTTGCAATAGTTACGATCGCCCTGGGGATATTGCTTATAACGCGTAATCCCGTCTCTTGTGTGTCTCCAGAATCGAGCATTAGGTTTGGAGATATATATATATATATCTATATTGCCACGCAATAACCGTCAGCGCGGGCAGGAGCACGTGCAGTCCACATGAGATTATCGCTCATGAATGTGACGTATATTGAGTGCACCACACCCCCTTCAACAAATGCAATAAAGAGCACGACTATTTTGTACATATTTCAAGCAATCCATCATATAATATCATGCATAAATTTAAGCCATACACACACACATCTGCAAACATTTTACGATAAAATGCATAGTATTTAATAAATTATATTACGCTATTGAATGGGTTGCTGGAGGACATTTGTAGTTTGTCACAGACGGATACAATCGGCTGTTGCATTGTTGCCATTCGGTAAGTGCACGTTAGCCAGAAAGGGAATACAATTTAATTATCGCAACATGCATCATGCTGGGCAGAGTAATTGCGATCATACATCACACTGTGTGCCTGACTGTTTGCTCTGTGTAATGCACTGCCATAACGCCAAAGGCTGTAAGCAAGAGGTAGAAAACAAGTCTCATTAGCACTAATAAACCTTCAATGACACTGTTGTGTTTACGTGCGGGTAGCAAAAACTCGCGCGCGTTTATACGCTGGTCACGCTGTAAAAATCACTTACGTAATACGCACAAAAATTATTTACGTCTTAAATTATTACATTTACTTGCTACTTAGTTTGTTAGTTTATATGGATTACGTGTAGGCTATGCATTACTCCTACAAGAAGCGTGTAGTAATTAGCAAAATAATTACGGATGTAGGAAACGCATGCGCCTGGTTGACCCGTCCAGCACTTCTTGGCTCAATATCGTTGTCATCGATAAGAAACTCATTTGGTGCATTGTAATCTATCCCATGGTTCTGGTCCCAGGTCACAATATTGCTGTTGGTTTCGCGATACTTGAAACGACTTTCAACGTAACTTTTTGCGCTGACATTGCCTGCGAGTAATCTGAAGTTACTCGAACTAAGGTCGGCTCGATGCATTATAAATTTCGCCAACGTACTAGCAAGCACAACGAGATCGCCATTTTGGTTGAATGTAAATGAGTTAGGCCACTGGATGTATGTTTGATCCCGTGCTATAAGTCTGGGCGCAAACGGAGTACGCGTATTCCAACGCGCAATGGCAGAGCTACTGATCAATCCGAAGTAAATGGTCGCGTTGGAATCCATTATCATGCCATCAGTCTGGGAGGACTTTCGACCGATTAGGTGGACGTTCTTTAACGTTGTAGCGGTCGGATTTTGCAACTCGCTGGTGTCCACCGCGAAGAGCTGATTGCTGGACAGCGGGGTGTAGTAGAGCATGCGTCCGTTATTACTGCGCGATGCGGGACCAATTCCTAGCCCTGCCACATTCAGTTGTGCATTAACCATCGTTCCAGCTACCTTGAAACTGGTGATCGCCGGGTCCGCTTTGAATGTGCCATGACGAATCTTCCAACTACTCATTCCCGTTTCATTGAAAACAATCAAACCCGGATCTTGTGCACTATTATCGCTTATGTATACGAAATTATCATCCAATACCAGGTCGTACAAAAAGTTAACATCCCGGTCTACTATCGGCGATGGAAACTCGTACTTATAGATGAGTTTAGCCAGCTCCTCTTTGTTTGGAGCGTTCAAGTCGAACTTGACTATCTTCGCCGGACAAAGATTAGAGCTCATCGCTTCCATTGTACCGATACGCCCGGAGTCAAGCGCGTATAGCATGCCGTCCGCATCGATCTGGACGTTTTGTACATTTTGCAGCGCATTGCAGTCACCCAGCCTTTGGCGTCGCCATGACGGGAATGGAGTCAAGTCTGGCATTGTATCACCCTGTTCTGGCACCCGCGAAAGCGTTGCCGGTGTCCCGGTATACATACGCGGCGTCGTGATGTAGTAGTATCCAGCTCTGTAGCCCACACCGGACATGATACATTTTTCCGGTATATACATACCACCAGCCATTGCGTTTCGAAGCTGTTCTTCATTCTCCCAAGTGTAGTTAACGTACTTCCACTCTTTGATCACGCGGAACTGGGGTTGTTCAATCGCCAAGCAGCTAACGAGACAAGCGAGTCGGACGATTAGTCCGAAGACACCACTTGATGCGAGATGCAAAGATGAGCGCATTTTGCGGACCAACTATATTGTTGCGAGTATACGAAACAAATACACACCGTAGAGGATGCAACTACCACGGTCGCGGTAGCAATGTTAATGTTTGATCATCGCTATTTACTAATTATTACGCCACCAATGCTGCACGATACAATGCCGACAAGGACAACGCGCCAGATATGCGTAAATCGCAGCTTGTGGTGAGCAGCATTTAATAACAATCGTATGAGTTTGTCATCGGGAATTCGAGCGAAGAGCACAACAATTCATTTGTTCGATTATTCATGGCGGTTTGTTTTGCAGTTTTTCTCGCTTAGCGTACAGCTTATTTGGTATGTATTAACAAATTAATGAAGAGTCCATAAGTGTGATGCGTTCATTCATTCGTTGCTGTTATTAGTTTAAAACTATTTAATAGAATTGAATTAATTAAAATTGATTTTATAAATAATTAATTAATTAAACTAACTATTAAGTTGCAGATTTCACGCTACTTATTGCCGTAATTTATGTAATTATCGCAATTCCCACACTTTTTACGCAGGTGCATCGCTCAAATTGCCGGAAGAAGCCATGGACCATAAAAAAATAGGATGGGCTGGAAAAACAATTTGGTAAAGAGTAAGAAATATCCAATTTTTTTTCGGTTTCGACACAGATAGCTTCGCGAGCCGCATGTTACTTAAACTTTAAGAAGTGCGCGATGCGGGACCACTATGTTGTATACGTAGTGCGAACATTATAGGAATCGCAAATGTACCTATAGTCTTTGTTTAAAATTCAATATTATTAGTATGGGTTTGCTGAATAATAAATAAAAATGATGGTAACGTTAAAGGACATTTTTCTAAAAATTGTCATAAGAATTTGACCGGAACATACAGTAAGTATAGTTATTAATATATTCCAATTGTACACCCAAGTTTATAGTTTAAATTTCGAAATGTAACGTTTGCGTGTTGCTCCACAAATTGCCTATAATATGGCATATATATAACGCGGATTGGCAAATAATTGAATATTTTCGTGACATTATTAACAGCACATATAATTAGCGCAATAGTTTATCGGTAGAAGTTCGTTCCACCATTCCGACAAGCGTGTTGTGGCATACATTACGCTGCCGCTTTCGAATACCTAGATTCATAGTTGTTCGCGTAGTAATTTGTTGATTAAGAACGAAATTTGCAACGCATGACATGTGACGAATTTGCGAGCAATATACGGTCGGGAAGTCAAGCGCACATATGATTAGTACGCTTTAAATACAATAGATAATATGTTTCGCATTTACTTAGATAGTCGTCGCGTTTAGCGAAATAAATAAATCGCGTATCGCGCGGTGTGCTTGTTATGTTCGTCCGAGGCGAAAAAGTCCGCGTAAAGTCTCCCAAGTGCGCGTCGCTAGGGCGACCGGATGCCGGCGTCGAGGAGCAGCGACGACGCTCCTCCATCGCTCGCATTACACGCGGGGCACTCATTGTGTATGTACTGCCGCTTGACCGGTCGAGATCGTAGCGGCGGCGAGTAACGCATACGCACGTGCGGTATCCCGTCGTAAAATTCCTTTGCGCTGGTCATATCGCGAAGTCGAGGCTCGAGTTTGCGTGGCCTATTGGTCCAGGGTGGCGCGTCCAACTTCATTCGTCCACTAAACATGCGCGCACGCCGGTCACTACGCGATTAATGCCTAACGCGCGCGCTAATTCCCGCGAAACTGACCCTGCACAAACTATGCATCAACAACCATGTCCAGAAATACGGAAGTGAAGCCACCGTCGCATGTCATCGATGTCGACGAATGGGAGAAGTTCCTAGACAACGGCCTATCGCCATCCATCGGCCCGGTGGCGGGTGCAGCAGCCACCGGCCTACCACCTCCCACTTCGCAGGCTCGCCGCCGCTCCAGCGGCAGCATACTCAGCTCGTTGCGTCTGGGCAAGAATGGCCGCATCAACACAGGCCACGTCTTCAGCAGGTAAACTCATTTTCAGCTAATTAATTCGGTGGCTGCGCGACGCCCGCTCCCCAAGATGATCGCGCGATTGTTGGAATTGCGCGCGGTGCAACTAACATCCGTAACAGGTGTCTTTGCACGGGCAAACGTGATTAGCAACGATAAAAATAAATCCGCAAAACGCAGACGAACAGCTGCGACAGCAACCGCATATGATGTACCCCCCTTTCGCGCCGTTATTATAAGTATGCAAAATATGCGCCGACGACGGTGAGGTGGGCTGTTGTGCTTATTGTTTATTGCCGAAAATCAATTGGAACCGGTGCCTCGAACAATTAAATCCAATCCCAAATAATGTTGTGCACATCATGGCCATTCACTCTCTGACCGAATTTTATGACCGCGGTTTGCGAATTTCATATTTTCAATATGTTCATTTAATTCATACATTCCGCGCGACAAACACACGCGCGAGCTTGGAATTTGTTTATTAAATTCGTATGGAAAAGAAGCAAAAACAATTTCAGCGTGGACAACTATTGAAAACCAGTTTTAACCAGCGGCACACACCGAAAACGCTTGCAAGTTTGGTTTGCTCTAGTTTCGAAGCGGACCAGGAGCGTTCTTTGTTGCGGTAAGCGCACGTGGTGATATCATTGGCCGTCCAATTCGTGCACCTGAATATTAACGCGCTTATATTTTTCCATTGATTACGTTCAAGTCTTGCACACAAAATATGCGCATTATTCGAGATCGCATGCTGCTTACTGTTGAAAAAATGCCAATATTACAAAATGCTGTTTAATTGAGTTACGAAAAACTGACCGACAACCTACACATGTGTATGCGGCCGCGACTCATGCACACCGTGAACGACATGACAATGAGCAGCTTGAGGAATAAAAACATATCCGGTGTAATTGGAGATGAGCGCCTCGGCGATAAACAAAAACGCATTCATTATTTGCAAGCCAACGCATATAAAATTATGACAAGCGGTGATTTGCTACCTTTATGCGCTCCCAAATTTTCCAAATCATGTGAAACGTTTATGACCTTCCGAGCGTCTTCTACAGCAACTTTGCACATCGGTCTTTTAATTGTTGAGAAATCATAGCTGTCGTTCAGACGGGCGCTGCAGCGCTCTCCAGCGCGCGCTGCCTTCGATTATCCTTTACTCAACAATTCGAATTATGCGTGTGCTAACGAAGCATGATTGTGAGAATCGTAGAAAATAAAAGTGGCGAGTGCTGTGTGACTGACTAGGCGCAAAATTGCGAGCGCGCCTCGTCGTATATTAGCATATGCATTAGACGACTCTCATCCTCATTTAGTTATGCGACTCCCGCACGCGCTTTCCTTTTTCTGTACGCGTCGCCCTGATGCATTAAACATACCGGCCAGTTATTGAAATGCGCCAATAGTTTAATAATATAGCGCAGATTACACAACTGTTTGGGCGTTCGCACGCTCGATCCGTTGGTTATTCGGCTAATTAATCGCAGGCAAAGCGCGCACGACTCCAAATTGCACACACTATTCCCGCGTATGTGTATGCCCAAAACTCGTGCATCGCGTAATCGCAAACAGTAGGTCATGGTTATTTATTAACGCTAATCATCCTGTTACTACGGAAGGGGAGGGGGCAGCCAGCCACCGCACGAGCAGCTATTTCTGATTTGCTACCAAACTATGTCCGGCCGACTCTGGCTGTCCGATGTCAATCACTTCTTTTACAAATGTTGCGCCCAACTCGCTCAGCCCAAATCAGTTTTAAAAATATATTATATGTATATGTAAGAGGCGGTAATGCGTCATGCCATTCATTTTCTCGGTAAAGAGAAAAAAATAAACGTAATGCGATACAATGCGTATGGCTGCACTTCCTTCGGAGTTTTTTCAGTGCTTGCAGCGCATACTGCATAATCCGGCGCGTAACACGGGAGGCGCATAGCTTGTTTTGCAAGTGCGTCCTCTTTATTTCATTAGTCCGCGCGGTGCGCGAATATCGCTTAGATGAAAATACTAGGAATTAACATTTCGGCAGGAGCCGATTTGTCGACGTAATGAATAAATACCGAAATAAATACCACAAGTGGCGCAACAAGGCGCTTATAAAAATATCTCGCTTTCCGCACGCATCTCGTCTCCACCAATTGCAGTAAATTGATGCGCTATCTATCGTGGTGCACGGTGCGCCTGCTGTGAACGTAATTAAAATTAGCACAAACGATGATGCGTGGTCCCATTATGCAATTAGCGAACGAGGTAATAAACACCTAGTTGCAGTCGTCGCGTCTGCTCCGTCAGACCCATCGCGCGCCGGATAAGACCTTGCCATTGACCTAGAAGAGAGGACGCTGCTATTGCCACCGATGCTGCACTCGATGGGCTCCTGCACGGGCCTACGTCGCTGCTTCTCAAACATGTCGACGATGGTCGTGCGCGCCACCACGTCCACCGAGGAGGCCTGGTTGGACGAATGGCATAGGTGGCTCGCAATCAGTGCCGGAGAGTTTGCTCCCCCAAGTCCCTTCTTAACACACCATAGCGTGCATCCCCAAACTAGTCTCGTACCATTTCCTTAATTTCTTCGGCGCGCCGTGCTAATCGATTGATTGTTTGCTTGAAGGTACAGGCAGTCACGATTCAATGCGCGCCGGATACGAAAGCGCGTTGTGTTCAAGCACGGCGACTGCAATGTGCTCCAGGCAAATATGGCGAAGCGCCGCCGAAAATACATGCTAGATATCTTCACCACCCTGGTGGATGCGCAGTGGCGCTGGACACTGTTTGTATTCTCCATGAACTTTCTCCTTTCGTGGCTGGCGTTTGCTTGCATTTGGTACTTCATCTGCCTGGTGCATGGTGATCTTAATTCAAAGAATGTGGTAAGTCAGTACACGTATGGTCTTGCTTCACAATAGTACTCATGCTATACGAAATTTGCCGTCTTCCTCGCCCAGGATAATCCTGACTGGACGCCGTGCATTACAAATGTGCGTAGTTTCATGTCGTTGTTCCTCTTCAGCGTTGAGACGCAGCATACGGTCGGCTACGGTGGTCGAATGCCCACCGAGGAATGCCCAATGGGCGTGTTCGTCCTTTGCCTGCAGAGCATAACAGGCGTAATGATTCAGGCGTTTATGGTCGGTGTCGTCTTCGCGAAACTATCTCGACCCAAGAAGCGCACCGAAACTTTGCTCTTTTCGCGCAACGCAGTTGTGAGCCTACGCGATGGTGTGCCATGTCTTATGTTCCGTGTTGGCGACATGCGGAAGAGCCACATCATCGAAGCACATGTTCGCGCTCAACTAATACGCCAGCGGATCACGCAGGAGGGTGAATTTTTACCATTCTACCAAACCGAGCTCAATGTATGTCAGCTGCTCGAAAATGTGCAGCTATATCCTGACGACGCGTGCTTGCAGGTAGGCTGCGACGGACTTGAGGATAAAATTTTCTTCATATGGCCCACGACTATCGTCCATAAGATCGATGAAAGCTCGCCCTTGTACTCGATGTGTGCCACGGACCTGCTGCGTGAACGTTTTGAAATCGTTGTTATATTAGGTAATGTTCTCAGCTGACTATGTGTCTTGTGCGCACCTCTTAACGTTAATGTTGCTACAGAAGGTGTGATCGAGTCCACTGGAATGACGACCCAAGCGCGCTCCAGCTATCTGCCATCGGAGATACTATGGGGTCACCGGTTCCAATCTATGATATCGTTCAAACCCGATTCGGGCGAATACGAGGTAGATTACGCCTTGTTCAATAGCACCACCGAAGTTGACACGCCGCTATCGAGTGCAAAGCAGCTCAAAGAAGTAGGAATCATAGGTAATCATAGACCCTATGGTAGGCCAATTCAGAGGATCTCAGCTAGGACGTGAGCGATGATGCATCGTTGTCCATTGGACATCGCATTTGCTCGATCGTATACAATTCGTGTGTCGTTTCAGAACGTGATGCAATGCCAATCATCATTCCCGAAATCAAAATCTTCATCGACGACTGATCTTAACGTAAATAGTTAGTGCTATTTTATCGCCACTCTGGGTGCGCCCTATGCGCTTTCGCATTGTTTGATCGCACCGCTCCGCTTGCCGCAATTTGGTGTGGTTCACCAAAATCGAACTAACTCATTCTTGTAGCCATTCGTGGAGGAACTGAATACATGTTGGTCTAACGCAATTGGTCATACGGTTGCAGAGCATCGGTTGAATGGAGTGTTTCCATCCCCTTCAAGCAACACGCTCAGCAGCATGGATTCGATGTCCATTGACTGCGATCGACCGCTGGAGATCGTCATCCCAGAGTGTTCCCAGTCCGCGTCGCCCATCCCAGTAACGCTCACCGAGCCGGATGGCATCGAAACACATGTCGGATTGTCACCTAAATACCAGGTGGCTTCCCTGGTGCACGCGAACAGCCACCAGTTGCTGTCGACGGCGCCGTTTCATCCAAAGACGAACGGCGCGCCGCGGAGGTGCTCGTCCTACGGCCAACCCGTACCTGTATCTGTATGAGTTACGTCTTCGTTACATTTCACTTATGTTTTTGTTTGATAGTTACGAGAATTGTTATGCTCCTAATTTATTTTTTATTACACACGAACATGCTTTTCAAAACGAAGACGAATTCTCTGTCGTCCTTTCTGCGCATCCAGCGCACAGCGCGCAGTTAATGCACCCACGTGAGACCAACCGAAATTGGCGCGGAAGCCGGAGCCATTAAGCAGCACCGTTCGTCGCACATGTCCGGTGATTAATAATCTTTTTTCAATTGTTATCAAATGCCTCCCAAGGACTCGCTCGTCCGCACCCCCTCCACGCCGCTCTTCTGGTGCTCTGCGCTTGCCGGCGATGTTGATTGCGGCATCCGCTGCGCGACCGCCAATTTACTAATTCAGACTAATCGGTGCGCGAGTTGAAGGGCCAGCCAAGGTGCCAGTGCGCGACTTGTTCGGATTAGCCGGTCTGATCACTCCAGCAGCGGTAACACTTGTTGCAATCCTTTCGTTTGGCGCGCGATACGAGCGTGCGTATCGCGCGCACTGTGCATTTTCATCGCTAGCAAGTGTGCGTCGCGTGGTGTCGTCAATACAGGATCCTATTTGTCCAATGCGTGCGACTCGCTAACGGAGAGGTGAAACTCTGCACGAATGCTCATGGTCACTGAGACCAACTGCGTAACAACCGCGCGCGGCTTGAGGACGGAGGCAACAACAATAACTCAATCCGGAGCTGCTTAGAGACAGTTGCAGATTAGATTTGCATGCGTGCAGTGCGTCGCGCCCAAGCGCACAACGCGCATCGCTCGACCACCAGTTGCGCGCAGTGGAAGCTGACAGTGCGCTCTTCTTGTGGATGTCGCCGTACGGAGCAGCATCTCCAACAAAAGGTATCTGGTATTTTGCGCAAGCCGTAACGCAATCGCGCTGCTCGTGATACACAACGCTTAAACACATATTCCGCCCTTTTGCTTTCAGATGCTCGACTCATGGCCATTGGCAATGCTGTTTTAATGTGCGCTGCAACAACTTTATTAACTCCATAATTACCGCCCAAGTGCAAACAATAAATGAAATGCTCTGTGCTCATTTGCACGCGTAAGTAGCAACACGCTACCGTATTGAATCTAAATGTGCAACCATACCGCGAAATAAATTCAAATGTTTTCATTTCGTTTTATGGCATGTTATGCATTCCGCACCGCACGTTAACGACAGTCTTCGTTCGTAACGATATGAGATTGTTTAAAAAGGAGCGTGCGCCCGAAGAGCCGTTGACCACGATGAGCCGAGACAACATCGAGAAGCAAATACTACCAGCCGAGTGTCCCGACAAAGTGGCGCAACGCGTCTTCTGTAAGCCAGGAGTGCTCGAGGAAATCGAGGAAGCGCTTCCCTCGTCGGGCGCTGATTCGCCGCTTTTGTATGGCAGCAAAATACCAGCGATTACCAGCGGTTTAAATCGCATTTCCACGTGCAATAGTTCTCTAACTTGCATGAAGGAATCACACTATCGGTGAGTTCATAACTTTTGCGACAATGCGCGCTGAGCAACGCATCGAATGTCATAACAAACTATTTGAAACGGATTTGTTGCTGTTGACGACTCGACATGAGTGAATTGTTTAAGATTTGCTGTATCCCACTCCAGTGTAACTCATCTAGTAGCATTAAAAGGCAATTATCTTATCTTATCTGAAGCGTATGACTCTCATCATCTTTTGAAGCAGCGCAACGCGATCAGTAGCTAGTGTATTGCGCTCTCATTAAATACGCCGAGCTGAATGATGCATCACCGCCCATCGTTAGTTATCTTCACGACTCGCCATTTTCCTGTTAGACTGTCGCGTATATTTGCTTACTAAATTAACACCATCTGAAATCAGTTAAAACGTTTCGGACGCGATGTGAACGCCTTAGTGTATCACAAAATCGACGCACGCACAGTTGCAAGTGATTAAACTTGCATACGTATTTGGCTGTGTGATTGATCGACTTCCGCTTCTTTTGATGGATTCACCACCCAGCGACCGTAAAGTACTAATGCTCAACGATAGCCACTCGCCGCATATTAATTCGTATGAATTGACGCCGGGCATCTACTATCCAAAGTCGCCAACACTGTCGAGGTAAACTGATTCGATTAGCAGCGCAACGCGCATTTTCTATCATTTCAATTTCCCGTATGTGTTGTTTGGTATCAACACTAGACCTGTATCCGTATGTTTTAGGCTGCATGACGCGTTTCATCTGCTGCAATTGCAATGGAATTTTAAATTTGTGTGCGCACTCTCAAAACTCAAATGCATGCGTCATGGTACACTTTATATAGTTTCTTCTTTAAACGGTGATAATGAATTTGTTTAAAAAGTTTGTTGCGCGGCGCAATTGAGAGTCGTGTGGAAAATATTCTAATGAAATTAGCGCGCGATGACGAGTTATTGACTGCGGGGTATTTGTTGCAGGAGTCGGTATCGTCCGGGAGCGACACGGAAGGTTCGCCGTCGTGCGATCCTAAAAAATGGCGACTGCAATATTTTACAATCGCGCATCTCTAAACATCGACTTCGCTTTCTGCAGGACATCTTCACCACATTGGTGGACACGCAATGGCGTTGGACGTTGATTGCGTTTGCGCTCAGTTTCCTGTTATCGTGGCTGGGCTTCGCTGTTATCTGGTGGTTGATCGCATTCACGCACGGCGATCTGGAAACGAATCATTTGCCAGGTGCGGGCGACGATTGGAAGCCGTGTGTCAGCGAGATCTATGACTTTCGATCATGCTTCCTCTTCAGTATTGAAACTCAACACACCATCGGCTACGGATCCCGCGCTACATCTGAAGAATGTCCGGAAGCTATATTCGTGATGTGCATGCAAAGCATTGCAGGTAGATACAAAGTTACGGCTATAAGAAATTTATTACTAGAAATTTTATATGCATATAGGTGTCATGATATCAGCGTTCATGGTGGGCATTGTTTTTGCGAAAATGACACGTCCGAAGCATCGCACGCAAACTTTGCTCTTCTCCAAAAACGCGGTGATCTGTCAACGGGACGGCCACCTCTGCCTCATGTTTCGCGTTGGTGACATGCGAAAGAGTCATATTATTGGCGCTAGCATACGAGCGCGCCTGATTCGCGCCAAAACGACAAAGGAGGGCGAAGTTCTTTCAAACTTTCAAACCGAATTAGAAGTGACGGCGGACGGCTGCGACGGCGATCTGTTCTTCATTTGGCCGATGACAATTGTGCATCGCATCGACGAGAACTCGCCACTGTTTCTCCTGTCGGCGGCGGATATGCTGCAAGACCGCTTTGAAATTGTCGTTATTCTCGAAGGGACGATTGAAAGCACCGGTCAGTCAACGCAAGCGCGCTCCAGCTACATCAGCGCCGAGGTTCTATGGGGCCATCGCTTCGAACCGGTCGTTAGCTATAACAAGGAGCGCCAAGGATACGAAGTGAAATACTCAAAGTTTGATAACACAATACAGGTGGATACACCCCTGTGTTCCGGCGCTGAATTGGCCGAATTCTATCGCATACAGGATCCAACTGGTAACTAACGTATTATGACGATCGTTTTACCACGAAATTGTATTTGTGTACTTTCAGAGTCCGGCGACTCGTTACAACGACTTAATTGCGAAACGAGAACGGGTGAAACGACTACGTAACGATTTTCGACGGCTCGTCCCAGCACAATGTTTCTTCTCGTTGTTAGTCTTATAGATAAAAGCTAGAGAATTCCCAGTCGCTAAGTAATTCCCAATATAATGAAAAAAATCGTTCCATAAATACAATTGAATAAGTGAATAAAATAAAATGACATCACTATTTATAAAGGTTGGACTATATGAATTAGGCGGCAGTGGCGCGGTTTTCAGTAATAAATTAATTTAATTAAATCCACCATTTGTAATCAGAAGTGCCGATGCACTCTATTCGGCTAGTCGTACGAGAGTATCTGTTTGTGGTAAAAAAGAAGATACCTAAAATTGATAATTTGCATTAAGACATGGCTTGAATATAGCGCCACTATAAATACCCCTCTGAATTGAGGACATCTTCAAGAGAGGCCTTCGTAACGTTATGATCGTAGCACAAATACCAATAGTCACGTTGCTGACGAATATATACGATATAATGACCTCCATCGACTTCGCCCAAGTGGTTCACGACCGCATACAGGGAATATCGATGGTCACTTGGCATAACTTTGTAATCGCTCTCCGGTGTAGCAGTCATGTAAGGCGACATGTCCAGCACTTCAGGAAACGTTATTTTCGATGAGATTTTCTTCCTCACCACGTCATTGTTTTTCTACAAATAAAATCACATATCGTAGTGTATCAATTCACGCCGAATGGCCTGGAACTCACGTTAAGATAGGTGCGAAAACGCTTCAAGCAAAATACCACCACTAACGGCAATCTCTTGACGGTCACTTGCTTAGTAGCGTTTTGCAATGAATTGCAACTGGAACACTTGCATATCATTCCAAGGTACTCAGGCTGAATGTAATTGCCTAAGCATTGTGTCAGCGATTCGGAGGAGCCAATATCCAAAACGAAATCCCACATTGGATCCAACTTCGTGGAGATGCCACTGCAAGAAACAGGCACTGCTTGAGAGACGATCATATGCTACCAGCGAAATAGACTCACTTGCAGCGTTCGCAGACAAGATCGCTTTGCAACTGACCTTTGAAAATACGATCAAAAATGCAGGGACATTCATTCGTGATGTCATTACTGATGGAATGTACGGGCGATAACGAATTCATGCAGTTTTGATGAAGAATATCCATCATCACCACGTAAAACTCGTGGACATCTTGTTGCGTCTGAATGTTGTTAAACAACTGTTTCAAGTTGATTGAAAGCATGTGTTGCAAATTGTGAAGGGAGAATGGCATTCGCTGACCTTTGTAGAAATCCTGATACACACGAAGCAGCTCGCAGAGAATGCACCGGATGCTCGTCTCCTTGCACTTGTGTCGTTCGCTGAAGCAGTAGTCACGCAAAATGGGCGTATGCATCAAGACTTGTACAATGCAGCTGACAAAACACGTTTCACCAAGATTGTACAAGCCACGTAAGCCATAAGTGGATTCAGGCGTAATGCAAATTCGTTTGGGTCTTAGGTGCATTGAATTAAACTCCCCCGCCAACGTTGAGGCATTCCAATACATCAATCTAAAATAAACACAGTCTATCAGTGTTAGCGCGCCTAAATAATCACGTTGATTTACTTATTGTTGCATTTATCCGAATCCATCGTATTTTTAGCAGCAATGAAATCCAGAAGATTATCATAGACGTAGTCACCACACCGCCTGCAATAAACCTGTCCATAGCTGAGCTCCAAAGTGAAATCGTGCCTGCTAATTCTGGTATGATCACGTATGTGCTTGAGACAACCAAAAAACACACAATTTATGCATGCATGTAGATAAGGTCCACGTCTTGAGCACACATGACAAAAGCCGTTTTTGAGCTATAGAAATCAAACAATTCATATGATTAACCCCGGCATATCTTATACCGCTTTACCAGATATGTGCGACGAAGGATTGGCCAGATAAGCCGTTGGGTTGTAGGAATGATGGATTAATGGGATGCGCAGGGGGCGTTCAAGTTACAATACCTCTATAGTTTCCTCACCTTTGCGTATTTCGATTCCTTTTCGGAGGAAACAACAAATACTCTATGCAGTACACTAAACGTTTCCAAATCGGCCACTTTTAACTCCTCCAAATGGACACAGACGCCGTCCTTGGGGTACATTTTCAGTTGAGCACTTACCAATGACGCAAGATTTATCCGATTAAATTATCAATCACCTATCACTTTACACATTGTTATGGCCTTGTTATATGTGGAACTCCAGTAAATACGGTGGAGATATCCCCTTTACGTCCAAATCATTATAAATTCACTAAAAATTACCCTTAACCTTCACTTGCTTACACGGTCTTAAATGAATGACATTTGTTGCAGCCGATAAACCACGTGTATACATTGCTAGTTCTAACAATGCACGGTGAGGGCGCACAATACAATACGTCTCTCTGTCTAATGCATAGACCATTCGTCTAAATAGTAAACTAGCTGTCCGGACAGACTTCGTTCTGTCAAATTTTAATCTTTAAAATAAATTTTCTATTTCGTAGACTGCAATACCTTTTATACTAATGTGTGCAATATTTTGTGTTTCTTTACATGGCGCGTGAACGAATAAAGCTGACGGTTTCCTAACGCGTGAGCAGCTAGCACACAATTGTAACACCGCAA
>JARJDV010002343.1:0-21533 GCA_030264675.1 Anaulacaspis nigra
CACACACATTGTGCGTGCATAAAAATAGGTTATCCAGGAGAAGGTTATTTTTATCATTTCACTTCCATATAACTGGTACTGACGTATCAATAAAGGCCATCCTGCGTTATCCTGACATACGGAATCCTGATTGCACTTTGGTCGCGACGCGTAGGTAGGTGTTGTGTGTCGATTTGTGTTACACATATGTTTATGCGTTTATATCGGTAAACTTGCTCGTTTCCACGAAATAATGTAGGAAACTTTTCGCACTCGTTCTCTCATGCCAACGTTCCAGCCGCAAGAGAAAGCAGAACGTTTTGAATGGATTGCGCGTGAACTCTGTCTGCACGGAGCAGTAAATACTTTCGTCGCATCTCGCGTGAAAATAAACATGTTTTACCTTCACCATTCCGGATAATACGCATAGACATTTTCCGCATTCAATTTTATTCCGCGCGGGCGCGAACGCGTGTTTATAAATTCAAAGGTATTCAAAGCTTGCAGGTTTATGTCAGCTTTTGGATGAAATTCAGTTTGTATTCAAATAGTTGTGCGCGCTCTCACTTTGACCCTCGTACACCCACGCGACTTTTTGGAATATTTAAATATATATATTTTATGGGCTTTGTTTTTCAAACAAACAAAAAAGCGGATTTTCCATTGCCGTCGAATTACTTTTTCTTGCTCAATGCGGCTGAACTCATTGAGCCGCGGGTATTAATATTTTATGTTTGAATAAAATAAAACGCCGTTTTTTTACGAAAGCTTCATTTCCCATGATATTTGCTTATTTAATAAGAGATTGAGATTTTTGAATTTACAGAATTAAGTTGCGCTTAAATTGGATTCGTTTTTTAGAATAACTTGATTAGGCCGTAAATCAAAGCAAACATAAAATACAGGTATTAATTACTACTTTCATTCTTAAACATTATTATCTACGTTTCTATTTATAGTACGTTTAAATAATAATTTATAAAATTTGTAGACGGTTGGAAACAGCCGGTATACTCTTTCATTATCTAAACAAATAATAATTATGAAGGCAATTACCTAAATCATGCCAAACTGAATTATGATACTTGGAGAAAAGTTTTCGGGTGAAATAAATTAAATTTGAACTTAACTTAACCTGACCCAACATATTGTATTGCGGATTTGGAACGCAAACAATAACAAATTACCTTCAACATTGCGGTATGTAACTCGATAAATGTATTTAATCAACTCGCACCGCGTTATCTCTCGAAATGCTCGTAAAAGCCTGGAGCAGCTAGTGAAGCGACTTTTAAACATGGGCGCTAATTGCATTTATCTAAATTAGTTTAGCATTGCATTCGATTACTTGAGCTGTGCATCTGGCCGGATTGCTTAATGCCTAATAGCAGCTGATTGATAAAATTAGAACAACAGTTATCGTTTACCACAACACCACACACTACACACACTCGCTGGCCCAACGCCCGCTGATTGCATGGCTCAGACAGAAGGTCTCCAGTACTCGGTAGGAAATGATGAAAAACAAATCCACATGCGTCGAGTCACGTAGGACAACACAAATGATGAATCCTGCATTAAGCTCAATTATAATGCGCTGTCCTGCAATTATCTCATGTGTTTATAACACGCATTGATTCAACGTTTTTATATGTATTCTGCTGCTTATGCTGTAATCCAGAGTTATGTATAAGCAAAAACGTAATTCGGGCCAAGTTCAACCAATTGCCGGTTAATTTTATAGCATTCGAAAAAGAAGAATTACCAACATTGCAAAATGTTTACATTTTCTATTTGTAATCTATGCTAACCTTCTACCAGTGAGGCTGTTTTAAATACTTTTCAAACTGCTATTCCGCATCAAGTACTCCGCTCAGTATATTTTTCTCGTTGCGCGTCCTGTTTGCCTGCATTTTCCGTGAAATTATTTTCGTCGAGCGGCGGTTAAATGCCGCCACGCTGCAGCTAAATGCGAAATTGCAGCCAAGTAATTAATCAAATGCAATAGCCTTGCATTTTGGGTTTGAAGTGCGTTAGGAAGCGGAGTGGAAATTGCGTAAACAATTTTAATTAGATGTTTTCAAACACAGACCGAAAATAACGTGCGGAACATGTTGCAAAATTTATTAAAGTTAAATTTAATCTCATTAAATTCTCTCGCTCACTTAATATTTATTTTAAATCATTCCAGTTGTAGAAACAATGTCAATTTTGTTAACTCAATTTTTATGATTTGTTAAAACTCAAAGAGTTGACGAATCGCACACTTGGAAAAAACTACTCCTAGCAACTATTTCACTATTTCTTTGTTGGATTCATTCAACATTAAACAGAATGTCAAGGAAGGTTCTACGAAATACATACGATCGTAATATAAATCAATAAAGCGTTCTATTAATAACAAAAATTATCTGCTAGAAGTAATGCGCTTATACGCTTACCGGGAAATTCAAGAAGCTTTCGATGTGTATTACGTTTTTCTTCTCGTCTGACTTTTCCTTCCTGTTCATAATACGCTAAATACTCTTAACAGAATTTATCGACGTATTGAGCGAATTAGAGTGAATTATTGTGTAGTTTCGTCGAAGATACATTTTCATCGATAAACGAACATTTATCGTGTGTCTCGTTTTCGCACGTAATTCCCACATAAACGAATCTCTTTGCTGTCTTTTTACGAAAAGCGGAATTCAGTCGTCAGTTGATTTTAGTCTCATCTATTTGCAACAGTAGCAAATTGCCAATCACAACTCCCGAATTGAGATTAACCACAAAACGTCAACAATGGCTACATTGACATTTTCTGATTTCCGACTGCCTCGCATCTTCTCTATTTGCATCTCATTTACGTTCAATCAAATGCAGACCAGCCAATCGATTGTGATTTATTTAGCCCCTGATTTGAATGATTTCCGCACACGTAAATTCGATTTACGAAATGGTTTGTTAAGGTGTATTTGTTGATGTGTTTTCTCTTCGTTTTCATGTTTGTGAATTTGTCAAAAAGTTTCACGCAAAGTTTTGACATGATTAATTAAAAATCCCGTGTGTATTTTTACAGTCATGGAGAAGATCTCATCGTCACGCCGTTCGCACAAATCCTCGCCAGTTTGCGCAGCGTCCGTAATAATTTTCAATGTCTTACCAATGTGCCCACCAATAAGTAAGTTTATTTGCAATTTTCCATTCAATTCGACGCTGAATTAATGAAGATTGATGAGCGCGTTATCTTGTACTGATATTTGATTAATTTCGGCGCTCCATTTTACAGGTCCCGTCGCTCATCGGGGGCAACTTCAACCACCACCCCGCAACCACGGAACGTAAATCCTGGCGGTGAGTAGTATTCCCCGACGACGTGTAATTAATTAATTCGTGCGCCTAAACGTTTGCGAAATATTATTATGTACAGTGGTGCTACTTGCGCGCCTGCTTCATTACGACGCATTGCAATTATTACGTTTGCGCGTTCGTCGCATTTAATTGAAATCTTAACACGTCCGCAAAAAACTGGAATATCTAACGCGATGTGGAAATTCATAACACGTCCAACTAATTGATATATTACATTTCATGTTTTAATTACGCGTGCAAATTAATAATTACTTCTCGCGCACAAATTAGAATTCTATGTAGCACGTGATTTCCACGGAAAGTTGCTCACTTTATCTCTTTATTTAAGACGTAAAAAACGTAACAAACGCATAAATTTATTAAGGACATATTGATACAGACACTGGGTAAAGATAAGAAACGTTGAGATGTTTTGTTATTATTTTTGGCGTAAAAACGAGCATTTAACTAAATATTCCTAGAACGAAGTCGTGGAAATATTGATATACATTATTTATAAATAGATGAAATTCAACTTAAATTCACATTTCCGGAATTTACCTACGTTATGCAGTGCAAGAATGAATCATGAAAGAAATTCATAATGCAAGAGAATTATATTTTTAACCTAACAAGGGGGAAAATTACAAGATGAGTAATAAACATTTTACTCACGTAGACCAACTAGCATTCTAACCACTAACAATATACCTAAACACTATCAATCAAATTATGATCATAGCGAACCTGGTAAATTACGGCTGCAATCATGCGATTCGTATTTTCCGACAGCTGCGGCTATTTTATTTGCAAATATCCCCAAAAATAAACACGTTTACCGAGACGGGAAAAATACATTATAGAGGCCGATAAGACAGGTATGAAGTTCGTTATTATTATAAAATTACATCTGCCACGATGTGCGGTGCGTTTGTGTCTCGTCCTTGATAAGAGAGGACGAACGAATGAAATTTGACTGGTGTGTGTTTACACATCGAGCCATTCAGAGCGATGTGTTTTGTGTGGACACGTGTCATAGCCACATATATTTATTGTTTGTATGCCGTCGCATCATAAATATGTGCGTTACGTAAAGGTTTGTTGCTAATATCACAGCATTTTTTATTGATATTACATCCATTCATCGGTGTGATTAAGTTTAGAAGTGGATCCACTATATATCTCGCTCGTTTCCGTGCAGCAAGGCAGCAGCTTTGATTAGCACGAGACTAATCAACACTTAAACAAATGACAGCTTAATCCCTACATTATACATTATGCAATACGAGTTTAATGGCTTCGCTAATCTCGCGTCACATTTAGAATCAATTATTTTTCACTAGATGCGTACTTTAAATTTAGCGATGATTTAATTTCAAAGCCCAGCTACTTGAATAATTTAGCTTCGGCGTACTTATCATCTTTGATCATTTTATCAAGTCAGCCAATTTGAGATTTTAAGATTGCTTGAAGAAATTATTCTTATTGATGATCTCACCCTTCGCGCAAATGCATCACGCGTAACGTAATCAAAATCAACTCAATTCAGACCTTTGAGTAATTTGAGTCATGACACAACCTAAATTTACCCTCCCTCGGGTCGTTTGCGTGACGTAAGCAATCAAAATACAGCGGCGCAAATCAATGTGGGAATTTGATTGGTGATTTGTTTGATGTTTGCAGATGAAGCGTACATGAAGATGGCGATCGAAACGATGGAGGAGCTGGACTGGTGCCTTGATCAATTGGAAACCATCCAGACGCATCGTTCCGTCTCCGATATGGCATCATTAAAGGTAAGATTTTCTCTCGTTTATAATTTCCACCTCTTGCGCGTAAAGTCATCGTCAAATGCCATGAATTGAACGCGAGCAAATAGAACGTCTGATAGTTGAGGAAGCGTCTTTCAGGAATGGCAATATTTTTGCTTCGTTCCGCGCAAAATTTCTTATAAATTAATAACGCGCTATCCAAATACGTACGGAAATTTACATAGTGGCGGAATTATTTGAAATGCAAAATAAACATTAAATTAGCAAATTCGCATTTCTAAGCACGCCGTAAAGACAAATATAAAGTGGCTGAATATAATTTCGAGCACAAATGCGCAGAAATGAATACGCAAACGAACGAATGGTTCAAGTAACGCTCGGTGGAGCGAAATTAGCAAAATTTAATGCGCTCAAGAAGTTCATACTCTCCATCATCTTCCATTCATTCGCTAAGAAGCGCGCTTCCGTATTGCAATTGAATGCGTTTTGTAGGGCAGTAATTCATTTGCGTTCCAATTAAAAATTAGATTTGTACGTTTCTCGAAAAAGTATTCGCGCGCAATTTAATTTATTTCATTCGTTGCTTACAAAAGCGCACGAAAGGAAATAAATAACAACTTCACTCGCACTCACGGGGGCGGCAGCAGCAACGGCGGCGGCGGCGGTGGCTAATTAAAGAAATTGTCTCACTTGGCATGTTTGTGAGAGGCCAATAGAATTTTCTTTCTTCCCAATTTCTTTACGCGAAACTTCTCTGAATGATAAGCTCACGGTCGTTATAATGACCATGAATGTAGGAAAAAAATCTCTTCACGAGACGCCCGAAGCGTCTAGCGAAGTGGAAGAAAATTAATTAATTTTTAACAAAGTTTTCAAGTTATTCGGGCTTTTGCGTGGTGTTTTGTTTAAGCTCGTATGAGAAACGAGCGCAACATTAAAAGAGAAAATGACAAAGCATGAAGTCGAAACCGACGAGGTATTATTATTGTTATTATGCACATAAAGTTGCAACTTTTACTTTGTGCGCGAGCTTCGTATCTTAGCTACTCATTTCTCAAAGTAAATAAACGCTAGACGAAGAGGAGATTGCTTTGCTCTTCAGGCTCAGCGGCCTCTGTGAAGCGATGAAGAGCATAGAATTCGAGTCAAGTGCATGACGTATTGAACGAGGGGGTGAAATAAAATTAATAAACGTTGAGGCATAATCAAATATTTTCTTAATTAAAAGTGTAATTAATTAAGAAATTAGTTGCTTCTTCTTGTAACTTTTTCGCGACTTTTTCCTACATCAAATATCAGGTTGCGACACTTGTTCTATATTTAGAGCGCGAAAAAGAAGAAAATTCATAAGTGAATAACGCGTGCTGAGTTTTACAAATCTTGACATTTTTATTCATCGCTACACGCTGAAGAATGCATTGATTCGTTCACGCTCATAGTGAAAACTCCTTCAAGACTTTTACGCGTCTGGGATTTGATCGTTTAAAACGCATAAAATTCGTTTTTTATTTCTTGCTGAAGCGATTCAGGTGGTGAACGTCGTCGGCGCGATCGAAGCACCGATGAAAGCCATTTTACACGGGACGAATCTAATTTAGCAGTCGTTAAACTCAGGTGAAATGCAGGCAGCGAAAACGCTGGTGAACTCGCCGAATAAATTCACTAGCAAAAAAGCTGCATAATGGGAATTTATATAGATAATTAAAGCGGCGTAAAAGTCCATAGAGGGCGCATGAATTAAAATTTAGCGTTTCTATTGTCAGTAATTTAATTAAATCACCAAATCCAACCCTGTGCGCAGCGAGCAGAATGCTCAGGTGAGAGCTTTCATCTTCCTCATCTTCGGTTACTTTCTCACCAGCCTTCTCGTTTTCCCTTCGAGCCGCTCGCCGTACGTAATAAGCGCGCGCCCAACCCCTACGTTGTTTTCCATCCCTCGTTGTGTGCGTGTGGATTGAGTGGAACATTCGCGTTTGCTCTCATCCTCGAATGGATACGACCTCGCCGCCAACCATCTGCAAAGCGGCGGCAGCGGTGGCGGCAACGGAGAGTAATGCGAATCGATAATATCGCATCCTCGCATCCCTGCTGTGCTCACCGCCTCCACTCGCGTGTCGATCGTCGTACACACGCTTTCAGCATCCGAATATCAAGAGCAACGATTGCGCTCGCTCGTTTCGTTTCGTTGCGCAAACACTTCACCTCCGCACGGCTCTTGTTATTATTTTTTGCGTATGCTTTCCACTCTGCCAAAAATCCGTCTTGTGTACACAAAAACCACCCCGTTCGCAGTCATATCGCAACAGCAATTTGTAATGGCTTGAAAAGACTCGGGTGTTTTTGAAAAAAAAGGAAACATCCCCATATAGGTATACGGTTTATTTTCATCCCCAATTTTATTCAAATATGTGTTTGGATTTCGAGTTATTTTTACATAACCTTAATTTGAACAAGAGGATACTTTTGTAGATTTTGCCCGATTCAATGGCAATATTCAACATTCGACCCCGATGCAGTGAAACAACATTTATTGCTTGTTTGCTTTCAAATTTATTGAAGGCCTCGCAGCAAATGGAAAACTTTAATTAAAGCTAACTTTATCTAAATGGCTCAGGTTTCCAACCTCCCGTAGAGACTCTTTCTTTGATCTCCGGCTTTAATCCTTTCGGATTTAGAGTGAGGAGGAGAGTGGCTTAGCGTACAATATACGGCGAATTAATTTAGGTTTATTAATATCTTAAATGTTTTTGGGAAATTTCGAATTTTAAGTAAGCTTAATAGCTCTTTATCATCATCCCCCTTTTCGGCGTAAATATTTACCAAAGCCGCGTCATTTAAATATTTTGATGAATTTTTTTGTGATAGCTATTTGGAAAATTGAGTAACGAGTTTAATGACACGAATCCATCGCACTGGTCGTTGACATTTATCGCAAACGCATTTCGTTGCCGTTTAGCGAATGATTGATTAGCGCTGAAATCGTATGCATATTGCATTTATGAATATTCGCAGTCGGTGGACATAAATCTATTTGAAGCACGTACAAAATTTGCGGCACTAGCACGCAATATCGCATGATTAAAACGCAAATTGACAAAGATGTTTATGTGCAACGCATTTATGCGGCGAATACGTGCACATGTTCTCTAGCCACCCGTTATGCGGCAAGTGAATGGCGGCGGCCGCAATATGCGAATTCATGGAAAGTGTGGTGTGTACGTGTATGTTGTCTGTCAACAAATTGATAGCACTCAATGGAGCACAACTTTGTTGCCGGCAGCAAGCGGTATGGCCATCGATGCGATGCATCAACTAACAACCAACCAGTGCAAACTCTTGTCAACATGACATTATATTGTGTGTACGCAATGAACCAAAAAACTCATCATCATCTCGAGGTTCATAATCTATTTCGCTCTAGGCGAAAATAAATTCAGCGCTCGGAAAATATGTGAAAATCAGGATTTTAATGCGATTATCCTCGAAGAAGGATGAAGTATAAATAAATAACAGGTCAGACGAATAATTTGGCAAATTGATGTTTGATTAGTTGCACATTGTACAGCGCATTCGGGTTTAAGGCAAAACAAGCAAAATTGATATTTGCGTTCAGCCGCCGCAAATATAAACGCTCATTCGCTCCGACAAGATGAGTTAGAATTTCATGCAACCGCAACGCAATGTTCTTAAATTACATTCCAGTCGGCTGTCGGTCGTCGTCGCTAGCGCTAGCGATGAATTTCCTTAGGAGTTGTTTTCCACCGCAGCCGATGCCGCTCAGTTAATGACTTCCTGTGCAATCTTAATCCTGGAGCCAGCGTCAAGTTCATCTCACTTCAGGATCGCATGCAATTTATTTCAAGTTTGTTGGTTTTCACTAAAACGCACGCGATGAGCGCATTTTTACACTTAATTCTGCGCTCGAAAGGTAGTGACGAGAAAGTCTCTGCTTCCCAATAACAATTGCGTATAAACAAATAATAGTTAAGCATCCGTTTACGAGCGTCAACACTTTTATTTGTTCAGATAGCCAAAAATAACTATGTAGTTATATTTCATACACATCGACGTATTTATAGATAAAATCAATATTCGTTGTATTTTCGAAATTGTGTCGAGTGATTGTTTGTTCGGGTCGCCAGTGTAATGAGTTTTTCTTTGATTATTTATGACTCATAAATTCGATGTCACCCGCAAAGTGGCAAAATATTTTGAAATAGGTGATTCGTTAATTAAACACTTGAGTGTTTAGGTGAAATCTTTATTGTGCATTAGCTAGCAGCAACATTTCATTATTAAATGAAATTATGGATTGAAATATATGAATAAATTTATACGCGAACAAAAAAATAAATTACAATAAATTACCAATTCGAATTAATTTTGTTATTTCTTATTATTTCAATTAAGTATGCATTATTTCTTCGAAAAACCATTAATTAATTTTGCATCTAGTTAACCTTTTCATAAGATAAATTGCTAGTCAAAAGACGTTTCCAAAATTCTAAATTTGTTTCTTGGTTCGTTTAAGAGTTCATTGATTAGCCGCTACCTTTTTTTTTCAAATTTGATATCTCAATCAAGAGAAATCAGTCGTAAAACGCAAAGTAATTTAAATTTTAAATAGCCATCCAACAAAAAAATTATTGTTATGTGAATTTCATTGCCCATAATTGTGAAGCGAATATGGTAAGAGGTAAAAACAAGTTTTGAACGTACGTAATTGCGATCAATAAATAATTAAAACGTGAGTAAATATTATTATACATTTGTACTCGCAAGGGGATAATTCAATTATTTGTTATAGCAATAAGTAGATAAAGATATAATAACAAGTAGAGCATACAAAATATGTGCGCATAAATAATTATAAAGTCATTACGCTTTGTTGCATCAAATTATCCATTCGACAATGTCAATTGTCAATTATACTCTGCTCGTTATCGTCATCGCTGCGAGTCGTAGATAAATCCATTAACGTGCGGAGATGTGGTTCATCGTTTTCCATCTTGTGTGCTCATGCATTTTAATTTGCATGCAAATTGAGTTCTAATTGATGCAAGAGTCGAGATTGCAAAATATAATACATCTGGCGACTTTCTTCTTTCTCTGCGTAGAATTTTTTAAAATGATTTCAACTGATGTAACAGCTGTTATCTCATCAATAATCGAATCAATAAATTATCAAATTGATGGTCAGATTACATAGATTTTTACTATTTCGGGTAAAACCTACTTCAAGTGGAAAAACTATAAATTCAAAGTGGTAATATTTATTATTACTATCGTAATACGCAGAAAGCGATCGATTGAATTGATTTTCGATGTGAATAATTATAAATGTGACAATTTGATATAACAACAAATCAGACAATTGGTATATTGTTTGGTACATATCGGATTTACCGCGATTTCGAAACAAATTACTAGGAAGCAAAGTGCAAATAATATATAAGTATAGTATGGTGTTTTCACGCCGCGGCGTGTAATAAACACGCGCCAAAATACATTTTTCACCGGTGATTTTTATTATGCATGTGTTTCATTTATTAACATCACTTAGCAGCCCATGAAAAGCCGATTGTTTTTGCGATGTCTTCGCACGCAGCGCGTTATGCCGGTGCATGTTTAATTTACCATTGACGTCAATGCGGAGAGAACGAAACACAAAGTGTAATGGAAAAACTCGCCTCCTGGAAATATCCGCTTAGCGCCTGATGAAAAATGCATGTTCACTAAATTTTTTTTCCTTCGGTCGGTTAGCTTTTCTCGCCTCCCATTATACGCGTGCAATGTTCGTGTCGGCTTGATGTTGATAAAATTATGCCATTTTATGAGTGGCAATCTGTGAAAGTCCAATAATAACATGCCGAAAAGTTATTGCGAGCTTGCTTTCGACATTCATAAATTTTCCGGATATTTCTTTCATGTCCATAAAATGTACGCTAGCGTTTGAAAGGTACGCGTTGATTAAGTTTTGCAAAATTTTCTATCAATTGTTGAAAAGCGATATTCGTAACATTTTGAAATTGTGAAATTGTTTTGATACATCCACCCAAAAAAACAAGCGTCAGAGATTATTCCATTCGCAATTTAATAATTATTTGATTATTCTACTTATATAATTATTAATTACTCATTAATATATTATTGCTATTTTGTTTAGCACTAAGGAATTTGCACAATATTACAACATAATGCTAGTTCGTTGATTTACCCGAATATTCTAGATAACAATGCATTATTGCCAAATATTTCAATTTGCCAAACATTTTAATTTTAAATTTGCGTTATTACATTATTTTAATGGACAAATTCGTTGCTTATCTATTGACTTGATCCAAATAAATAAAAATGTAAATATAGATTTATTACTTGGCCTGTTACAGCAACAAAAAAAATGGTATGTTTTATACATGCTAGATTACATGCATTTTTTTGTGCTAGAACAATAAAATTTTATGATCTCTTCTGTAAATTACAAAACCCATGAATAACTCATTGGATAAATTACTAAAATTGCTGAAAAACTCGTTAAAGAAAAATCGTGATCGCAGAGCATAATTGCGAGTTTGCTACAATTGTTTAAATTTCCCGCACGACCTTCAAATTTGCACACATTTCCAAACGACGAGCGTAATAGCCGAGCAATTGCTCACGCCTGTAATAATTACTATTTATTTATGTCATAAAAAGCGGCACGTTTTTTCGTGTCCTTGAGGACAGCAAAAAAGTCAATCGCATAGTTTTTGCCAATAGACCTCAATCCGTAATTAAATTCGCATGTAATAATTACATAAAGTGTTTATCATCGTAAACCTTGCCGATTATGCGCCAGAAGGCCGCACAAAAAATGTGCAATCAATTAAAAGATAGTTGCGTGAAGCAGAATCGTAAATTTCATGAAATTGAATTTCATATGCAAATAAATGTTGGACGCGACTGAAAGACTCGCAAAGTTAGTTGGTGTGTGCGGGTCAAGGAAAATTGCTGTATTTATTTTCTTATTTAATTTCAAATAGAATGCTGAAACAATATTACGATAGGAAATTTATTGCTTGCATCATGTTCGCTCGTATGCATCAAATGTTGAATATTCAATGCTTAATGCGGAGGCGAAACTGCACCAGATTTTTCGGCATGCAAAAGTCGTAAATTCGGCTACGACGTAAACCATAAAATCTTGGAAAAACGCATTTTATTTTAGCGCACTTTTGACGACATTTATAACCTCGTGCTTGTTTCATAGAGTCATTCGATATCGCAATTGCAAACGTCAGCGAAGCCCACTTGGAAGACATTCATTCAAAAATACCACTTGGAACAAATTGTCATACGTATGAAACGAAATTGAATGAGCAATGAATCCGAACGCAATTGAATTAATTGCTGGACTGATAAGAGCTCAAATACGTACTCTCAATAAAGATTTATTAAGAGGTTGAAAAACACTTGAAGTGAGTAATTTCTACATACCTTAATTAATGATTTGTTGAGGCAATTGTACGAATGACTTAGATTGATCTGGAATATAATTCAGATTAAGACCACGTAATCAATATTAAAAACGCCAATTTGTCGTAACCGAAAAAAATTGATAAAATATCATTTTGTAAGCTTTTTTTAATTTGAATTTATTCATATTTGCACAATACATCCTTGTATTAAAATTAATCAGCTACATCATTAACATTGCATTGATTATATGCAATTAAATCCTGTTTATTATCAGAAATTAAAACATGAGTGTTTGCTAACATAAACTTGCAAAATGGCGGAACATACAAGAATCGAAATTCGAATGTAGGGCAACCGTTAAATTGTTTGCCGAATGCAATAATTACACTAATGACAGAATTCTAGAATCGTACACGTTGGAGAATGTGCAGATTAATTGTACAATTGATGGTAACAGCATTCGCATGCATTGCTCCACAGTGTTGAAACGTCAATGCACAAAGAGGATGCGTATAAACAAATGATGGCTTTAATGATGATGCTTTCCAATGCGACCTTTTACTGGACCTTTGGCGCGCTGTCTGCGTATGCGAGTGATTTATGCATACGAATTACACACGAAATTGTGTTGTGCCTGTTGCTGATAATAATACTCACAGTGTTCAACATAGCCAGCCAGACGCTTTTTCCCACTACGCCAATGTGTTTCTTATCAGTCCATATAATACATTCACATACATGACGTTTGCATAGTGATTATTGTTACTGATTAATGCTACCATGTGATACATGGATTTGGCACTAAAAAATGATTCAAATTTTTTAGTGCTCCAAATGAAATATTTGTTGATACATTTTTTGGCACTAGCTAAAATCTCTATCGCAATTTTATGATTCATGCTGTGTTCATTTTTCGGGCCATTTAATTCGTTTTATTGCACATAAAATATGTCCTGACGATTTGGCCTTTGCTGAAATTTAATACTCACTCGTCATTGTTGCCTCACATGGTTTTCGCGCTTCGTGATAAGACCCTGTCGAATTCAGCAATAATTGCTGAAACCGAATTTTCGCACGTGCCATACAAAGTAAGGATTTTGATTGCGAGGACTTTTATAGGATTTTACGAGACAATTCACGTGTCCTTTTTGAATCAGCTTCATACTTATAAATTCCTAAACTATCTTTATTAAAGTTCAAATAAAAGTTTTATCGTCATCGCAATTTAAATAAATTTTAATAAATTTTAAGCTTGCTAGAAGAAAAGATTTGAGTTATGATTAAATTACAAGGAATGTGACGTCCGAGACGTGATAAACTTAATTGTTAGTTTATTAGTAAATTAAACATTAATTAACTACCTCGTGTGATTCACGTTTTCACTCATAAGGAAGTTATTTATTGTGAGAACGAATTTTGTTCAATATTTGAACAAGCGTTATTAAATCATCAGTTTTCTGCTGAAATATTATATGACAAGAAAGCAGTCCAATAAAGGTTTAAGTACTTACGTGTATTTGTTTATTGTTATTTTACAAGTGCATTGTTCGAATACACGTAGTGCAAATACCATTGCAAGGTAGTCATGAAACAATTGTTGACAAAATTTATTGCGTCTACAGTACAGTCGCCTTTGTCGCCAGAAAATCTAGAAAATTGTGACTTCCTTGAAGTAGGGAGCCCATTAAATGATTGCTCTAGAATAGATAATAATTTGAGGCTCATTAATGCAAAATGAATAAGCAAGTGTGGCGGTGACGCATAAAACACTTATTTGCTGTTGCCGAACATATAGAAAAAAAGTGGTAAAAAGTGTCATACGCGCAAGTGAGTCATAAATTCACATGAATTATGTATGCAAAGTGTTGAAGTGCAATTGCGTTTCATGTGTGGTTCATAGTTTTGAGATTCATAGATGCGTTTTCATCTCGACTTCCATCTAACTGCGTAGGTTTGGGCAATAAGTTAGTAAATACGCAAATGTTGTATAGCAAACTTTTTGGCGCACGCATTTGTAAACAATCATAAAGTACCTGCTTATTACTCACGAAATAGGTATTAGTATACTAATAAGAAGCACATTGAATGTCAAAACGTTTGAGCCGAACGCGGAATTTTCATTAATTGGACGTGTTGTTTTTCCGGTGAGCGCACGCAAAGTGCGTCATTCTCTCAAAGTTTATGAAGTCGCGCATCAACTGAAAGAAGGTGAAAACAATGTAATTATTCATTTTGTGCTTGTTTGTAAATAACATTTGTATTTAAAGATCATTCTTTTATACCACTGGAAGTGTTTTTCAAGAAAATTTTGGATTTTTAAAGAAAAAACGTTGAAATTTTAATTTTTCATTATTTTTTACCAAGAAATTGTTGTTATGCATTTATAACAATTGTATTCTAAATTTACGATTATCATTGAAGCTAGCACAAAAGAAATATTTCGAATACGATGAAACGCACAAAGAGGAAGACCGTTTAAAGTATTATCCTTAATTATCCTTGAACGGTTATGGCAAAATAAATAACTGTAGAAATTTTATTCCTTCATAAAATTCTCGGTATTATCATAAAACAACAAGTAATTAATAAATAGAATAAATAATAACCGTTTCAATATTTATAAACAAGCATTTATTAGCATTTGTTCATGTATTTCCAATATGGCCTAGTTTAAATACAGATAGCAGCATCCAAAGCAAATATTGATTTAATTGCATACTAAATCAATTTAAAGCACATCGAAAAATGTTACATAATATTATTACTACCGGAAAAGTGCGTAAAAGTGGCTGGAAAATGGGAAATTCCAACAACCAAAACACATTTCGAATCCAGCCAAACAACGCCCGATGCAAGTTATATTAAAACATAAACTTTATGCGTGCAATATTCACAAATTGATTGACGTATAGTTAGTAAACTCGGTTAAACTCGAAATGAAAAGCTCCACATTTCGGATGCACGCCGAATGTTTCCACTTAGATTTATTTACGAATTGCCAAATCGGAAAACCCCGTACTTTACTCAACTGAGCGTCGCTGCCGTTGCTTACATAAAAGACACACAAATAGGTTGATGTATTATGTTGAAGATGTGTACAAATGTAGTTAACGTATCGCAAAGAGAGAATTTAAATATTTAGAGAACAGTCAGTCGTACGTTTTGTCATAAATCCCCATGCACAATACGTTTCGCTTGCACATTTCCATTCATGTGAACTTTGCACTTTCCTTGTAAATTGCAATTGAATGTATATTGTAATGAAGCCAACAATGGACCGAAGGAAATCCTTTCGGTAATTAACGTCAGTCAGTCGAGCTGAAATAACGCAGAAGTTAATTCAAGCATTCGCAATTTTCTAGCGGTTTTTATTCGCGTTTCTTTCATTCGAACGGCGCACGACTGCGTACGCAGTGGAAGTAATTTTATTGAATAATTACGAGCGCATTAAATCAACACAAACAATACGCGAGTATGCGTTTTATTTCTTGCATTTATAGCGGTGCGCAACGGTAAATTTTACGATGCGAATGAGCTTGCAAAAATACAATCACAATTCTAATGCGATATTGCAATTGTAAATGATGTTTTTTCCTCTCGCTACCAGCAGTCAAAATAAAACCTCACCGAATGCGCACACGTTTTTGTCATTCCGATGTCCGCATAAAGAAAGTTTTTTCGCATGAGAGACTAAAAAGCGGAGTTTATTATTGTTTTTGGCTTTCGTTTTAATGTTATTGCGTCGCAATTATTTTTTAAATCAGGTTTGTGATTGATAAAGCCATTGTTAATTCGAAATGTTTGGGACGAAAACAAATTGGAAAAGGTCAAGAAACGCGCGGCCTGCAATCCGATTTACAATACACATGTGTCAATAGGGGATTTCTATCTTTTTCTTATGCATTAAATGTATGCGGCGATACAACTTTTGATTTTGTGTGTTCATGTGCACATGCATAAGTAATGTGTTAAATCCAGTACGCAGTGTAAGGCAGTAAGCAGCTTGTGGTTTACGAGTACAACATTTAAAAAATATGCTATAAATATTCATCATAAATTAGTCGCAATTTCTTTATCGCAGCGTCACATTTCGCAGCCATTTAAATTTACATAATCTGCTAATTTATTTATTTATAAATAAGTGTTTATCAAGCATTAATTATTAAACTTTCTCAATCGATTTAGAATAGCTGTCAAGCTATTTTTTTCAAAACACAAGCAAGGAAGGATAAGAGTTTAATAAAAAACAATATTATGAAATGTTTGACGAGGTATTATAAAGATATTATGACTAATCAATTTGATAAATATTACCATAAAATATAAACGATTTAAAGTTCCGCTCTAGTTCCGCTTCACATTCGCTGATTTCCTAATTGAACGTGAGAAGCGAAATTTTATTACTTATAAATTGGTTTGAAGTAAAGGACATTGATAAAATCTTTCATTATTCTCCAAGCATCATCACTTATCGTTACATTATACGAAAAATGAGATAATTGTAAATTAATTGCATTACGTTTACTCAGCTGCCACCACGTAAACAATGTACGTTTTTTATTCAGTCATCGCCTTAAAAGCGGAGGTTAAATTCTAAATCTCACGTGTGTGTGTGCTGATCGTAGTCAGTTGTTATCAATAATAAATGACGATTTATGCGGATGTAAATATTCGAAAAATGATCTGTAAATTATTAAGGCAAATATCGTATAGGTACATCCAAAGTATGTCATCCGAATATAAATAAATAAGGACGTAATTCAGCTTCCAACCAATTATGCACCTCGTGTTCAATATTTTATTTATCGATTGGTCGAGATTAAGCAATAATCGAAACGTTCGCTGTGCCTCATGTATTTAATACAATTTTGTCTAATTGTGATTGCATTTGACGTTGCGAGTTTTGAGTGCAAATCGCTAAAAACCGGTTTTGTTTACACATCGGCTCGCATAACGCACCCGAGTAATTGCGATATCGCTAATTACACCATAACATAGCTAATTAGAATATTTATTCGAGTGTGACAATAAAATGTGTACATGTTTTGGACGATTGGTAAGCAAGCAGGCTTGTTTCTGTAATTATGTCATTTAAATTTTAATACATTCATTGCTATTAATTGAAAATTCAAATAGGCTTGAATATTGAACGCATACTTGACAGATAAAATTATTTAATAATAATAATTTGCCACGTGGTGATAGCAACTAGGTAAATATCATGTTGTTGCAAAACCATAAAAACCACGAAAACCACAAGCGTACAGGTTACCCCCACATACACACACACCCGGGCACATGCATTAATGTGTTTTAATCTGCATTAAATCTGCATTGAATTGCGATGTGTGTACTTGCTTGAAAAACTCGGTATAAACGATGAATATTCAATATGCATCAATTGTCTTTTTTTTATTGGATTGGATTGAAATACGATGTGTGTAAATTTACGAAACGAAACGCAATGCAAACAGCACTTATTGCGAGTTGCAAGCTGCGCTGAAAATATGATAGCAAAATATAATTTGGCTCACGAGCAAACTACCACCACACGCCGCGTAAAATGTAAACGAACGCTATGGCTGGGTTTATTTTCGATGCGAATTCGATAAATTTAGCCTGTGTTCGAATTCATGATCGCCGAATGTTCGAAACGTGTGTAAAAATAGCGAACCACGTTTTCCACACAAATATTGAACGTAATTTAACATCCAACGTGAGAATACCAACTAATTCGACTGTTCTCATCGATTCATGAAATTGTATTTCACGAAGCGTGGAATTTCTTTCACACGTAACACGTTGGTTGGTTCCAGGAAATTTTCACTGCAAAGGAATTTGAATTTTTATCAATCATTGAACGTGAAATTATTAGTTTGGAATAGCTAGCGAGTATAATAAATCACTCGGTTCGATTTGGATTTATTGAGTGATTGGAACGTTTATTGAAATCGTTGAAACGCGCACAATTAGGAAGTTGAAAATAAGTTAAGTGCTTAATTAATCCGAGTTCGTGTTAACGAACTGACTGAATTCTATAGTAGAGTAATAATAGTACGTCATCTAATGACACAATAAACACACGTTGCTTTTTTAGTAATTACAATTGAATTAATTTTATAATTTAAAGTTTAAAGAACTGTGTAAACGAGAACGCAATAGAATGCTAAAATCACTTACGCGTTTTGTCATTGTTACTATGCGTATTTTTTTTTAGAAAGTTTCACACTTTAATTGTATTCATTAGTTAATTAACAGTCGTTGAGTAGAAAAATAAAAAAGTGGGTTTAAAAAGCAATAATCAGCATGGCACATGGAAATTTTATAATTAATATTAAATTAAAAGCAACGTTTCGTTTAAATTCATTATAAATATGCTAAAAATAAATTTAATTTGCTTCAAAGTGGAACAAAGTACTTACTTGAAAACGTGTGCTTAGAAAAGTAAAGAGTTACCAATTATTTTTTATTAGTCAGTAGATTCAATTACATAATAGTTAATGATTATTGAAAGGAACAAAGGAAATAATACACCAAGTCATTAAACATGATCGAAAATCTAACGTTTTGTATCTTATAATTAATGTAAGTATTAGTTGTATCGCAAACTGAAAACAATTTTTTATATTTGATCTTATTCGTAGCATTAATGAATATTTAAATATTCAACAATTGATCAATTTCCTTCTGGACAAATATATTTTCGCAAACAAAATTGTTTTGCGTTTAAAGTGCACCCACACCTGAAATAACTTGATCGCGCACACTTTTCGCGGCGGATTAAAGACGCAAATACATAGTTATTAAATGAATCGATCGTGTAAGACCACAATTTATTGACCTACTGTCTTAGTCAATGCATATAAACGTGGCGCGTGCGTGGGCGTTGAATCGCGAATAGCTAATTGTGGGGTTGGGAAAACGCGGTGGCAAAAATATTTACACGCGCGAGATCCAGTGATTGATAGATCGCTCGGTACATGTGTTGCTTCGTATATGGTAGGTAGCAGCGAAGAAGGCGTATTACGCGTGTTTGTTGGTTTCATGCGCGTTGTTATTTGTTTGTACGAAACAATACGTATACATAAATAATGAATTAGGTTCGGCGCTCGCCATCAATAACAATATTTTGCAATCATCTTTCGACGTTTGATTGTTTGATGGTTGCCTCCCTATTTATGGAAACCTGATCGCCAAAACGTAATCCGCCAACGTCTTCTTCGTCGCGGGCGATTTCGTATTTTTAGTTCTTCGCGCGCGCGATGCGAATATATGGTCACGGTCATGGTCCACAGCCATGAAAGAACAAAAAGCGCAATGCACAACACCGCCTGAATCATAAGAACTCGCTGCGTCCCCTGCGACCAATTTGTCATCGTTGGATAAAAATACATCGTTTGCGTCTAATTCCTAGCCAAATATGGCTTTAGGTACGTTGGAGCTGCTCGAATGCAGCTTAACCGCCTACCGATATCTTAAACTCGTAGCGGCAGCAACAGCAGTTTAAACGCAGTTGATTTAATTTTTTTATATCCATACAGACAGAAAATATCTATGTCTGGCGTCGCGCGCTTTAATGTCATTGTCTTTATGTAATTCCGTATGACGTATGCGTTTACACGACTTTTCTTTCTCTCATTGTCACTGCTAAGTTTATCGACGCAAATGCAAGCCAGTCTTCGCATTTTATTTCAGCGAATGTGACAATGAGTAAATAGATTTATCATGCGCGCCGTACACTTACTGACTCAGTGCCTGGAATTCTTGGCGTGCGCGAAAGAAAAGTAAGCGGCGAATGCGCATTTCTGCATTATTTATTGCTGTAATTAATGCACACATTATTAATCATTGCCGCGCGCTGAAGACGCAAATGCGCTGTGGCGCAAAAATAATTGCGGCCCGAGACACAACACACGAGAAAACTGTTTGATTCTTTGCTAATTAATAATGCAAAGTCTACTTATATGCAAGTGTAGCAGTAGTCACTTATAAATAGGTTACAGAGTCATTTCCTGTACGCAGTAGGTATATTTTTCAAGAAGAGAATTTTCCTTGCAATTGTTCGTGATTCATATGCATAGCACGCAAATGCAATTCCCACACAAAAATCGTAATTAATTCAATCAATACTCATTCATTATTACACACGTTGTAAAAGGTTGGCAACTACGTCTCGAAGTGATTCAATTGCGTATTTGAATTGCTTCACATTATGCTAAATTTGCTTGCGGAGGAATAAATTATTTTGTTTAATTATTAGAAACATTTTCAGTCCACTATAATTACGAAATACCTGCTACAAAATTCATAACAAAATACTTTAATAATTGGGTTAGTAAGTAGTTTTCCTGAATATAATTTTTTCGGAATTTTAATCTCAAAATACTTACTGATAAATTACTACATTTATGCCTAGGACTTAAATTCTTTAATTGTCTGAATGTTTGCTAAACATATTTGCTTTCCATGTAATTAAAGTAATTTATTCCTTTGTTGGACACATAACGGATGTTAAGTATGATAAAATTCAAATATTTATCGAAGAAATCTTGGGTATGTCAGGCAGGTACATGGTGCAATTAGAGTTATTCATGAAAATATTTGCTTAAATTTGAAATGTATTCATTGAAACGTTGAAAAATATTTTATTTATTAACAGAGCATAAATCAAATTTTTACTTCTTTATCTGGTGAAGGCAAAGAAAGTAAAATATGAAAAAATAAAAGCTAGAGCAATAAATTTAATGAAAACTACGCAGTTGTAGCTTCCTTTACTATAAATTGGAATGCAACTGAAATTCCTACGCAGAGAAAGTACAAATGTTCAAAATGATCGAGCAGCGTATGGTTAAGATGCATTTTTGTTAATTCTTTTTGTAAAGAAGATGGATATTTGATACCTCAATAAGCACATCATTACGATTAGCATATGTTCGATTGGCGTCGAACACAATCTTTGATTTTTAACACTTTCACGATGTTTCATTAATA
>JARJDV010002344.1:0-14187 GCA_030264675.1 Anaulacaspis nigra
TCGAATTATTAATCTCACACGCCCGGATATTGCATCAATCTCGCACTTATTTGCATACATTACTAACGCTTCAAAACTATTTGCTTCGTATTTGTGTTACGCGAATTACATTACACCAGCGACCGAAGATGTTTTCAGTTTTGCACTCACCTCGTATTCTCAATTCTAATGTCCAAATTTCCCTGTCATTTCCCAGCACGATAGAAATAATACTCCTTGGAATCATCTCAATAGTAACCTAAAAATTACACTACCACTCGCAATTCGTTACCACGCCTAACACAACGCGAACAGCACACTTTATTGACTACTAGAATCGATATTTAATCGATACGTTTGATTAATTAAGCCAGTAATTACCGAAACTCTGTAATTCCGAAGTAGAACCACTTGCTCAGCGCAGTACACAAAACTACGACTGACGTTTGACAAAAATCGACAAGTTTATGCAAGTATCAGTTTGCAACATTTCGTAAACAAACCCAAACTACCTGGAGTTTGGTGACATGCAAATTGCCTAACGTTGTGCATAAATTAAAAAGAAGTCGTAATTAAATTTCGTTCGTTGACAATGATTATTTACGAGTTTGAGTTTGAATCAATATGAATCAAGAGTGTTTCAAATTTTCATGGCGCAAAAATCATTAGCGTTTTTAATTTCGCGCGTATTTTCCCTTCTTATCCGCATTAATCAATAAAGCATAACAGCAGCTGTCGCGCTTCCCGTATTTTCTTCTTCTTCTTTGTAACTTAATTAGCTTCGGCGTTCATTATAATCGTCGAGGCATTTTTGGAGTCTTTTGTACTCGGGGGCGATAATAACACCGATGCCGGCGGCGGCCGCAAACAAAACGAAAGAAGAGAGTGCAACTCTCCTCGCAATCTTTACGCTTGGCAATTTGGCTCTAATTGTAGGTAAGTGTAATTGCCGTACACACAGACAGAATGCGAGATAATAAACGAAACGAAGCGCGCACACTCGTGTTGTTTTCCCCGCCAGTTAGCGTCTCAAGTCAATGAGAATTTAAAGCCGAGCGTTTATTATATATTATATTATATTGTTAGGTATCAGCAGTGATAATCTGCGCACTCAACGCGGGGGCGGCAGAGTGCAAGAAAGACACGTACACAACTTGGAAGGAAGTGGAACACGTCGGAATGAAATGTAATGCGAAAGCACGCGCACAATTCTTATTTACTGTGCGCGACGCGTGCGTGTGAGGAATTAATGTGCGCGCGGGCGTTGTAAAGCAAACACAACAAGTGTGCGAAACTTTGTGCGCTAAACGCTCGCTCTTTTCCGAAAAAAACGCCCAACTTTTAAACGATTTCGTATTATTATGGCCAGACTTTCAACTTTTTGCCTCTCCGCGCGCACATCTATTACATTAAGTGCTCGAATTTATTGCTAGTGTTGGGACTGCTAACATGTTTAAAATTAAGTGAGTTTTGAATTCGCTTAGCGTCTAAGGGTGAAATTAAAAATAGTCAGTCAGCCAGCCATTATCGCTACCGGAATTCTCTCTAACCACTTCAAACTTGAATTGCTTTCACTGCGCGTTTCCTCCGCTGCGTCGTCGACTGAAGCCGTTAATTTTTGTTCGATGCATTTTCATTTTAACCCTATTTCGGAAGGGGTGGGGTCGTATTTACGTAGTATGCGCTTTAGTTAAGTGTCCAGACGAATGCAAGAATATTATCCTATGCTATTGATCTTGAATGTTAAATTTAAAAATTTCAGAATGATAGGTATGTTATAATGCGTAGGGGATGCAACAAAAAAAATAAAGATACCCCATCCCTAAAATGGAAGGCTAATACAATATAACATTTGCCAGGACATTAAAGAGAAAACGGCATTAGAATGAGCAGGATAATCGCATTTTAAAAGTCAAGTACGCGCGCATGAAGGTAGAAAGGACGGTAACAGTTAGCAAGCCACCCCCGAGCGCCGTGCCGAAAAATAGCACGCTTGAGGAGCGGCGGTGGCGGCGGAAAAGTGGAGAGTGCAGGACAATATCCTCCGCCGCTTGTGACATCGTTTTTATGCGCCTTTCGTACGCGAAAAACTTTTAATTATTAGGGTCGTTTATTTATGACGCGCAGATAAAAAGCAAGTGAATTATGAGGACAAAAATATTCTTTTCAGTGAACGCCGAGTGCATTCTTCTTGGCGTCGCTCAGCCCAGCATGGAGTTTGCATATTTTTTGCGCCGCCCGCTCGCGTTTAATTATTGCTGCAGACGCCGATTTATTGAAATTCATAAGCGCGCGATCTGCCGAAGCGATATGGATTTTAAAATATTGCAAACGCCGCCGTCGTCGCCGCTGCCGCCGCCGCTGCTGCCAGTGTAAATACACCCCGTTCATCGGCAAAAACTTGTTTGTCTTTCGAAGACGCGCCCGCGCGCGCGGACGTAATTCAGCATAAAAATTCAGCGCGAGTAAGCAACAGCCCCATAAAGCGTGCTGATAAAACTAAAACAAATCAAAATGCTTTGCAAACACATCCCGAACGGAAGACACCGTCTTCTTCGCGCCGCGTTATTATTTCATCCTCAAACTCTACGCGCATTTTCATTTGCATGCCGTCTCCTCTCCGCTCTCCTCCGTATTATTTTATTTGTCCAACTTTTGTTCTAAACTCTAGGAAAAAGGTAAAAACAAGATTGGTTAGGTCCTTGCCTAATTTCTATGCATAGACGATGAAAGTGAAGGGTCACAACATGCATTGTGTCTTGTAGCCGCCGCCGACAAAAGGGGACCGAAGGCTGATGGCGGAGGAAGGCGGATGAGAGTGCTCGATTGCCTTAAACGGATATGGAAGTGAATGTAAACGTCTCGGGGAAAACTCCTTAGCCATATTACTTGCACTATAGAGAAATTCGATGTGTATATAAAGGTCGGCGGCGGCGGCGGGCTCCCGTGCGGCGTGCAGATAGGGGTAAACGCTGGAATTGCGACACGTGTCTCTGGGTTGATAGTTTATGAGTCCAAATGCTATTAGGTATCCTCGTACTACATGTATTTCCATTAATATTGTGCGAGTTGTGACTTGAATTAAGGGGTTCAATTTCTATTCTGCTCCTACAAACTCAATATGCTTCCCTAAGATTGCTAATATTAAACGCGCATAACTTGTTAATTAATTAATTAATTAACTCGTTATATTAATATGATTTCATTAATTTAACACCCCGAATTCTGTTTGTGATTATTCTGGCCCATGAATTTTTTAATCTATGCTGATGCCAGTTGTGGTTTATCAAAAAGCAGGGGGTATCGAAGCACATTTATCGGGACTTCCGAATTAACAAAGATATCCTCGCTCGCTGGGAGGATACAAAGCGGTAAGCAATTCGTTTCGAACTCGTGTCCGCACCATGTCCACGTCTTGTCAATGGAGCAGCAGCAAAGCGGTGAGAAATGGCCCTGGGGGTCCGGCCTTTGTCATCCGAATAATGACTCCTTGGCCGATAAGGTTTTCGCGCGCGCACACTGACCAGTTCCGCTGTCGCTACCGCCGCCGCCGCCAAACGTCGTGCGGCCGCATTGTCCGGCGGGTAAATGGAGTGTGAAGCGATAGCGCGCGGCTGACCACTACCATTGCCGCTCCCAAACTTATCTTGCCCGACAAACAAACAATACACTCAGATAATGCGCACAAGGCATGCGCGCGCGCGAACACACAAGCTGATTAATTATTAATTCGTGCCGCATGAATTATTTTGTCCTTCTTTCCCGTGCACGCCCTCCTCGGCGTGAGAGTGACGCGGACGGGAAATGTAAATTTCATTTCACGTAAATGAAATAAAGGAAATTTTACGAGCGCTGCATACTTGCGCTCGCGAATAAGAAGAAGACACGCCGGATTGTAATTTGGTTAGGTGGCACCCACGTTCGCGCTTTTCATTCAAATACATTTCCTCATCTCATTACTCGTGCAGTTCATCACACACACCTGAATCTGCATTACATCCACGCGTCGCGTGCTCGTCAACACCGTTATTGCCCAACTATAACGCGACGCGCGCGACGCATTGGCATCTCAAACGACAGCACGAGTTCCTCTTTCTTCCCTTCTGCAACCCTGCAAATTAGGGGACTGAAATTTATTCGCATAACGCATTCTATATTTATCTCTTGTCTTCTTGTTCCAAAAGGCGCTGAATGCTGAATTAAGTTTCTACTAGTTTCAAACAGACTGCGACTAAACTTGCCAAAAATATTATTATCTTCTAACGCGAGTTCAGAATTTTCCAAAAGTATTTATAAACAGTTTTTCATCATTTGCAAATGTTTGCTCATATTTGATAAATCAATCAGCTGCAATCAAATGCCATTTGGTTCGCATCGTATTGTTTACTTTTTTAACAGCTGGCGAATAACTCAACGTCTGTTATTGCTTCAAACTGGCATTTGTTAAAATTTCAATTATCTAATTACGCATTCGGCAACGAAAAGGCGCAAGTATGATTTGAATGTCATCCGAATGACCCTAGGAGAAACAGCGAGTACTTGAAACAAAGCGCATGCATTGAAATTCGCGACAGAAACAAATATCGGACGTGCGAAAGGGATTTACGTGTAAAGCACGTCGTGAAGCAATCGTCCTGCCCGATTAATATCTCCCCGAGGTGCCCTTAGGACGCAGGCACCCCGTATTCCCGTTTCTTTTATCAGCTGCAGATCTGCATGATATTGATATTCTAGTGTTTTCGCGCGCGCAGCCACCTCCGCCCCTCACGTAGCACGCATCCCTGACATTTCCCATGACATAACATAACATAATCTAACACACAATGATAATAAACCATTACGACAATATTGTTATGGCATTCATTCTATTTTATTTGCCTGCCGACGAAATTGTTTCCTCGCCCGCGCGCGGGGTAACAACAGGCAGTGCGAATAAATAACTAATCCCGAATGGCGGCGGCGGTGGCGGGAGGTTTTTCGGTGAATTGGGAATCGAACTCTTAACGACCTGTGCTGGTTAGCTCTAATCGCTTGCAATGCTAGCATCACAATGCTTGCCGCCGCCGCAGTCAGCGTTCGGAAGAAAGCTGCCAGTTCGCCCGCACCGAACAAAACAAACGAAATAATGCCGAAAGCAATACCATTATCATTACCTCTCTGCCCAGCTCTATTTGTATTGCGCGCGCTCTGCTATAAACGCAAAAGTTTCCAACTTCTCAATCGCTGAGCGTGCCGAACGGATAAAAACAAGCTCCCGATGGATTTTATGAGCAATTACAGTTGCTCCGCAAGCAATGATCGTCGCTGATTGATGGCCTTCTTCTTTCTTGCATTATTCTTTGCGACAATTAATTGCAACTAAATAAATGCAAGCGTCGCAATTTTCGAGAGCGCGGAATTCAGCGAAAAGTTACGTGCAACATTCGCGATTCCAGCCAGGCAGACATTTGTCCTCATAATTAAGGTAGGCAACTCATTAAACATTCATCTGCGTCGAAAATGCAACGCTGAAGCACGTGTAACAAGTCGATATTTATATTCATTTTCGCATCTCAAGTCTTAACTTTATCCTTCTCTCTATGCTAATCCCTTAGCGAACGGAACGTATTTTCCAGCTTAAAGTTTCTCCGGAACATCACGATTTGCATGCTTGCGCCGAACGTCTGTGCAATGTCTAATTAATAATATCCTTGCGCGTCTGCTGCTCTCGCTGGCAAGGGGTGCACTCAAAAATGTAGAGAACGCAAAAAGAACGCAAATATCCAAATGGCAATCAATATATTGATGCGAATCCCTTTTGGGGTTGCTTCCGAATATGGGACTTTGTCTGGCGTCATTGACACTTTCATCCCCTACATGCCGCGACACCCTCCTCACTGGGATTTTAACAAATGATGTTCTTATTTTTAAAATGTGCATCATATTTTGCCGAAAAACCTCTTCGAGACATGCAAATTAATTAATAGCGTAGATGCAAGACGCTGGGGATTAAATGAAAGTAACAAATCGTGTGCCTCGTAAATCCAGATACTCCTTCGGGATAAACGACACTGCACATAAACATGTAAGTGGAAATTAACGCGCTTGTTACACGTCAGCGGAGAGTCATACTGCAAACAGCCACCCCTCACCGGCGGCAGTGATTAACTTGCTTATCACTCGACTTGAACACAGTACAATGCTCGTGTGTACAATATGTATGCAAATTAATTAAAACAAAAACTATTAAAATTATTTCGTCGGGAATAATTTCCAACAATCAATCAGCGAGGTAGACGTGGAACGAATGCGCGATAAGCGACAAAGATAATTGAAGATTTTCGAATGATTGTTTGGTTATTCGGGCGAAACGTGATTCGATTTTTTCGAATACGGGGGCCAGACAGTAGTAGTAGTGGTAGCTGAATTAGCCAAATAAACAGACACGCTCGAGATGCGAGACGGCATGGTGTGAGGCGGCTGTGCCGGTTACATATCCGCGTCACTCAATGCGCTTCTTATGCCCCCCCTGGCAGGGTGTCTGGCCGGGCAGCACGCACCCTTGATCCAATAAAAAATTGCATATGCGCGCACGGCGGGCATTGTTCGTGTGTACATCGCCATGAAATATTTACCCAACTTCGACGGCCGCCGTCTGCTTCGACCGCCACCTGCCCTGCTGCCTCTCGCACTGAATTCCAAATAATGCTACAAATCCAGCGTGTTCCATCATTTGAATAATCCTCAGATATCAGCTACGCGGATACTGTATTAATATCGAACTTGTTTTGCCCGGAAGTTTAGGATTTCCTTCGCAACTCCACTACCACCACCGAGGTTGCTCTTAATAAGCAAAGGGGTTGCTTGGTCTAAGGACTTTGACCCAATGCTTTTACTAAACCACTTTCATTTTATAGGGTGTCAAATTACTGGCAGTTTACTTTATGAGTAAATAATTTTCGTTTTCGAATAAATACTTGAATTAGAATTAGAACTAAGCATGCGCATTTATCACGGGGATTATATTGTTGTATCTCTCCGAAACAGGCAAACGCGAACGTAAAATCAATGAAATAATAAATTACACACGAATGCAATAAGGGCGGAGTCGGAATTAATTAAAATCGGAAGGATTTCGACGAGGTAAAGTCCTCTAACACCTCTCCACATTCGGAAAGGGTGCTCCCGCTTGCCGCTTGCCGCCTGCCGCCGCCACATACATTACCGAATACCAATACGCGACGGAAGAGTTGCTGCTGCTGCTGCTGCTGTTAAGCGCATTGAAATATTAAACACGTTCGTTCTTATCTTAATTGCCCTTTGCAGATTATTTATGTCGTTTCGGTCAAGGAGGTATTAGTCCTTGTTTGCCGTCATGCGTTTGCCGCGATAGATAATAGAACATTGCTCGCATAGCTGCGTGTCACGCAAGATGTTCACAAGAAGCGACTGAGTTTAGCAATTTTGGCAATTAACTACATTCTTAACACTTGCGATTGTCCTTGCAGCTATTGCTCCAACTTGTAATAAATGGATTGTAATTTATCAGTTTACTTATATGCGTGCACGCTGCTGCTGTGCTTCCCAAACTATTTTCTAATAAATATTCTCGAATAATTAATAAGCATTTTAACGATAAAAGTTAAAGAATAAGATGAATGTCTTAAAGTTGTAGTACCCTTGATTCAAATTTCGAGTATTACTAGTTGAAAAGCAGAGTTGATGCGAGTTAAATGCTTGTTAATTAGTTAAATAATTAAGGCGGGCTAGCCGCGCCGCTCAATTCGGCGTGAAATTGCGAAACGCACGCACAAAGCCGCATAAGCGCCGCGAATGAGGTATCGCTCGCAGCAAGTGTTGTTAATGCCTGCTAAACACTGTTTAAGTGATAACGATGCCAGTGAGTGCACTGGCACTGGCGGCACCGGTGGCGGCAGAGCTGGCGCGCTGGCTGCCGCTTGTTTTGCGCATTCTGCTTGTGTCTCGTCGTTCGCGTTTGCGTTCGCGCGCGCAATCACAACAACACGTGCGTTGCGCCGCTTGCCTGCTGTTATTGCATTCATGCGGAGGCGGCAACGGCAGCGGCGGCTTAAACGTTTAGCGCGTGTTGTGTGGAATGTTGCAACATGCTGCTTTCGGCCACTACATTCTGTTTTGTATTCATTCATGTAAATCTCCGTCCCTCCTGCCTTTTCCGGCGGAGAATGAGAAAAATAAAATGCGCCAAAACAAACAACTTTTTAATTACTCGCCGTAAATATATTAAAAGTATTGATGAACCATTTGGTTTGATTTGATTTTAATTAATAAATTTAAACAGCAAACGAGGGAACGTGAATGAATTTTTAATTATGAAAATGAAGAGATTGGAAATTAGCGAATGTAGTTATTGCGCTTTGTTTGCCCTTTTGGGGGCGAAAAAACGTAAAGCGCGAGTTTATTTTCTGCGGCGCTGAGGAGTGAAGTGGAGTGGAGTGGCGTAAACACAACGGCATCTAATAATATTGTAATTAGATTGAAGTAGACGGGCGGCGGTGGGTGGCGCCTATGCGAATATAAAAATCGCGCGCGCGATGGATGTATTCGCGCGAAAGTGAAACGGCGCTGACGGCGGCGGCAGCAGTGCTCCTCGCTCAGCATCCGCTTGACGGCGGCAACGCGAGTGGGCGGTGGGAGGAGCCGTTGCGGCCAAGACATGCGATCCTCCTAAGAGGTCGGACGCGCGCATGCTGCCGCCGCCACCGAAGATCAGGTGTCTCTCTCGCCAGTGGGTTTTTTGCAGCCCCCCCGTTCTGGCGCCCATTAAAAACTAAAATAATAGGGACCAGATGGTCTCACCTGCACGGGCCTCCAGCGCGGCTCCAGCATGGGGGTGGTAGTGGCGTTGGCGGTGGCGGTGGCTGCGCGCACTGAGTAACCGGGACGCGGGCGAGAATTGGCGCACGTGTATCGCTGGTGCCGCGCCACAAGCCGAGTGTATGTAGTACACGGCGATACTGAAGCTGATGTTAGACTGTGGACGCATGCCGCGTTGTCTCGCTTCGCGACGGCGACGTCGTCGGCGGGCGCGCCGCTAACGGAGGTGGTGGCGGCGGCGCACTCAACACTAACGGCCCGTGCCACACACAACACATGCCAATCACGGGCCCGAAGCACAATAAGGGTTTCGCTGGCCAAGCCGTGACCATTCTCATTCCACCCGACGCAAACGACTTGTTTACTCATCCCTAATCAATACTTTTGTTTGTCATCACTCAAAAATATAATTGTCACAAATAAACAAACTATTTCCGTACCATTCTTCTCAAAATACTTTAAACACTCCACCCCTCATTCCTCATCATCCATCATTCCGATACAAAAACTGACTACCACCTGCTTCTTCAGCACTTTCTTTAAGCTCAGATGCAATTCTTCAACTCTGCTATTCCTGCATTGCAAGATGTCAAAAGAAGGGATGCTGGCCGCCATCATGCGCACCATTATTCTTTGAATCGCAGGATGCATTTTGACAATAGGGGATTTTTAATTAATTATCTCTTGGCTGAACGGCGCAATGTGACCTACAATGTAGATTTATATTAGCTTAACAGCGGCAGCAGCGGCGGCGGCGGCGGTAGCGACGGCGTGACGTCCACGTCTGCAGGATTAAAAACGCCGTCGCTCGCACATTCAAATGCATTTTGATTGACCTGTCTTCACCGCCTTCGTCATTTTTCTCTCCCTTTCGCGTCTTCGACGGCTGCTTATTAAACTCCAATTAACAGTGAAAAAGACGCAGCAGCATCCGCGCGAAATTAATAAAAATCTGAACGAATAAGCTTCAGCACTGACAATTTTAATTGTAATTAAATGCCATGAATAATTTTCCCTTTAGACTTATTGATTGTTTTGCCCTCTTGCCATCCTTCCCTACCTTCATTAATATTAATTAATCAGCCGACTATTTATACTTAATGAAATGTCTTATCAAACGCGATTACTGTAAATTCTCTTAATTAAATCACAAATATTCGCATCGGAGTAGTGCGACGGCACAGTTGAGCCAGATGAGATAAGAGAATAGTGCGCCTGCCAACAATTCAACAAGGATACTCTAATCATACTCTTGCACATGACGGCGGCCAGAGGTCCTTTGATGGGACGCCCGCATTCGCATCTGCCCACGGCGATTAAACACAAGAGAGCCCGCAACTCGACGCAATCTGCAAGACACTTTTGTTGCTGCTTTGCTTTACTGCTTACGCCAAACACCGCGTCCTTTTTATCTTGCGAGAACAATAATCAGCAAACGATTTCAAAGGATCTTGGAAATATTCGCACTCCCTCTTCATTCTCAACTTATTACAATTGACAAATTGCAGGATCCATTAAACAAACGCGCATCAGAGACGTAAAAATTAACGCAGCATCACTACAATACGCGCGGGTGTGTAAATGACAGTGAAATTATACACGAGGGTGTCGTTGCATATAAAGGTGCGACGCGTGAATGCGACGTGATTCCTGAACTTTTCAAGTTAACTGAAGGAAGCGTAAACGAAGACGCATTAAAAACCAACGACACGACATTATTTATAAACTCCCTCGGGCGAAATTACCTACATAATTAAACGACAATAAACTTGTTATTGCATTCGTTATCGTATAAAATCTCTGCTAGTATCTAAACACATAAATTTTTCATATTAAAAGTTCAAATAAATATGCGATATTATTTTCTGAAATACGTCCTTGTTTTCAGCATGCCATTGTGGAAAATTTCTAAGTAATAGCATTCTAAATAAACCTACATTTTCGGGCCTATGCATTATCCTGTATTTGCACATAAGGAGTATATATTTTAATCAGAAAACATAAACCGAGTCGCCCTCTAGTAGCTGATGGAAACACTTTATCGGATTGACCTTTTACAGGGAATGGAAAATTAAGAGGAGAAAAAGTTACTTACCAAAAAAGAAAACTGTCCCATCAGGCATTTAAATTTCTTAAATGCCAATCTGTTTAATGATTAATGTTGCAGTTAAACGCATCCAAATTCGTCATAAAGGGAGTTGCACAAATGTGGGTTGGAAGACGAAATTTTGTTTGCATCGTAATGATATCATGATTTATTTTAGAAAATTAATCAATATTTGTGCTTCTCTTCAAAGTTAGTCTCATTAATTTATGTTATTGAGCATACGGTTTCAAATACTGGATACAGAATAATATAATCTTTAAGCGATGCCACAATAAACTATCAAACATAGAAAAAATGCATAAGTTATCGTTTACTTGCATGAGACTTTGAGCAAATTACCCGACTTTGTTTAAAATGACTCTCCAACTTTTTATCATTGAGATCTTCAAGGTATTCGATCAATTTTCAGGTTTATAATTTCTCGTGCTCATAGATTAGTTGCGAGTTCAAGTTAAGATCCTGTAATAACTTTAACAGCTTCTTGTAAAATTTGTTTTTCAATTGTAATTCTCTTGCAGTCGATTCATTCAATTCATGTGCTTTCACTACGTCTCCCTCGCTAAATTAGCCGCTTTCTTGACTAGGTCAACAATTCGGTGTTTCAGTTTCTTCAAGTCATAGTTTAGATGGTGAGTAATATTGTTCTGAGATTGTTGTTATTACATTTTGCAAGTTGGTTCTTTATGCCTGACATCTTGTCATTAAGAGAATTATATTCGGCCCAGCGTTATATTGCCACCATCCGACAGTTCGCCCAGCAACCGATTGTCCGCAAGCATATTTACCCATCAAACTTCAAAACCGTTTCTGCGATAGTACCCGGATATTCTGACCGAACGCTGGTTTGTGTGAGACTTTAACGAATGAGAATGTAAATAATCAATTCCAGATTAACTTTACAGGTGTATAATTAATTATAATTGGAACTTTACTAATGTACTACAGCAAATTTAGTATATTATTCATATTACGTGGCTTGCATAAAATATCCCTTTTCATTATATATTATTAAAATATTTCCTTCAAATATGTGAGCATGGGTATAAAAAATGCGTACTGCTAGTAAACAGGCTTTAAATACTTTCTGTAAGTTCCCATTTGACATATTATAATAATCACATGAAATTGAATCGTCTTTAAATTATAGCTAACTATTATTTGTTATTAACTTAATAGATACCAAATCACAATATTTTCTATTGTTTCAGTCTTAATATACAAGAGAAAGTGTTATTTTTATGCAAAGCACGTATAAGTATGGATATTTGTTATAGTACGTTAGTGAAGTTCCAGTTATAATTATACATATATGTACAATTAACATGGAATTGATTTACATTCTCTTTAGTCAAAGTATAGCACAAATTTAATACTAAGATGTGGGGAAATTAGCATTATATAGGAGACAAATTAGCGTTCTGTTCGAACATCGCATTATGAACACAGAAACGGTTATAAGGTTTAGGGCGGGCAGCAATGCTCGACGATAAACTTTTGTCGGAGGAACTGTCGGGGGGTGAAATGACGCCGAGAGAAACATATTAAAACTGCCATGCATTTACACAGTATTTCGTGTAACTTCCACTTCGGCTTTCGTTTGTTTCATCTCCAATTAAGCTTATTTCAATTATCAATCGTAATATCACTTTGATACTCGTGATGCTTTCTTTCACAGCGTTTTCTGTTGCGGCTATTGCCGCCTTCAAATCCTTCAGAGCTATCGCTGTCAACGGCGCTATGATTTCAAGTCATCGTAAAAAGTTTCTATGCGCTTTCTAGTGTACATTGCGATCTGGTGATGGAATGCCGGACGGTCTCCTTTTGCTTAAATTAGGAGAACTGCTGTTTAGTTTTCAGATATTCCACAATTTGTGAATATGTTCACCCTAATTTGTTAATTGCATCGGTTCCCAATGTAACGCATCCTGTCAAACTCTGTGAATGAAATGCCACTCTTCATACAGGGGATTATAATTAGTCAGATCCATTGCTTGAATAGCAATGTCTGGTCGAACTAAATCATGAACATACATTGTTGAACGCATGAGTCTCGCATTTTCGTATCCTCGCATATTACATTAAACAGCTACACAAAGCAGCAATGTTAGACAGTGTCAACTTGTATTGTTGTAACATTCTTAAGGGTTTATTTTTTATGTGCCTTATAACCGCTAAAATAAAATACCGGAAATGCGTGAAATAAATATTGCTTTAAGATTATTGCAATGCGTACCTGTCAATTGCACCTGATGGGATTGGGCGTAGCCATGTTCATCAATATCAAGTCCAAAGCAAAGTGTTTAAAGTTTTGTCTTAGTCAATTAATGTAGTTTATTGCTATTTTCATACTCTTCATCTAAAGACTGATAATACTTTTCCAAGACTTTCAATTCTTCTATTTTCTTTCGATCCATACCAATAGTCTGGAAACAATTCAAAATGTTTGATGAATATTCTGATGTGATTTGCATTACTCACATACTTATTTTGAGTCAAAGTTCTTCACATGATACATGGGTGTCCATGCTGCATCTTACATGATGATTTGTTTTCATCTTATGTTTAATACTTAGGTGAGCCTAAACTGTATGACAAAAAAGTGTGGATAGTTTACATACAGACACTAGATGAAACAAAACCATGCACAACTTGTCTTACTTGTTATTACAAATCCATCTTCCTATGCATAGTTTGGTGAAGATTTATTCTTCTTAGCTGGCAAATGCATATATCTGTGGTAGTGGCACTTGTTAACTCATGAATAGTTCTTGCATTGAATGAGTTCTTATGTTGAATGTGTTTGAACCTTTGGGAATATAACATTGTAAATAATTAATTGATCTTAGCAGGTTCTTTGGTTTCATTACTTACATGGGTCAAATTGTTGATTTGCAGCATAATATAATTAAGAATACATCATAAATCTCATTCCCAGTTTCAGCCACTTTATTAGGATTAATTAAATCATGTTCATCGATGTTGTCAGTTGATGATTTCAAGATTTCAAGGCAAATGAATTTCATGCCTTCTGTTAAATTGCTATTTGTGCCTGCTGATCTGCTTCTAACACTTATTATATTTTGAAATGGCTGAAGCGCAAATTAATGCAATGCTACATAACCTGTCATTAGCCTTCTGTTAATGCTATTTATTTGCCATCCTTTGAATTTATCCACCGAGTATCTTCTTTCGGATGAATTATTTTTGCCTTTATCCTATGAAGAGTTAACTTTAGCCATTTAATACAGATGTGGACAAATCTACAA
>JARJDV010002352.1:0-77082 GCA_030264675.1 Anaulacaspis nigra
TTCGGTCGCATGCTGAGTCTTGGGTCGTTTACAAGCTCGTAAGGGACGATTTATTGCTACCCAAAAAGCATTGGCTGCGGATTTTTCCATTCACCATCTGAGATGGTTCTCTCCCTGCTCTTGTCTTTTTTACGCGTGGCAACCATGTCGAACGGAAATAAGCAGCAACGCTGTCTTGCGAGTGGAACGCGATGGGGGAATGGGAAAAACATGAATATGAAAGTAATCCGAGAACAACTGAGATTTATATCGCAAACATGATCTCATATCACATTATCATTCTTTATCTTTCGCGAATATTCCACGTTGTTTCGCGCTGAATAATTGAAACAGCATGCGCAAGCTAGAAAAATATTTCATATCCGGCCGAATGTTTTTAACGTTTCGCGTTATTATTGCCGTTGTAATTTGATTTCGATTTATTAAACGCCCGCACAAAGCGAACGCGCATGTTTCAACACACAATTTTCCGCCGCCGCCGCCCCCCTATGTGCGTGGTCATCATTGCAACTGATAGAATATAGATTTGCGCTGGAATTTATTAGTTGTAAATTCAACGGCGCGTCGGTAAACGCAGTGCCGTTGCAGTAAATTGAAGTCCAGTAAAAATAACAAATAGCAATACCCGCTATCAGCCTCTCTCGCTTTTCTCTCACTTGCACCCTCTGTGTGCGCCGGGTGAAATTGTATTTTTCCAGGTGATAAAAATTGAAATTGAAACAACGACAGCATGCAATAAATTCAATCGAGCCGAGGCGCTGCGAAAGGTTTACGACTTCTTTCATTGCATTGTTGTTCTATTCTGAATGGTCCAGCGCGCGCTGGACGAAAAGGATATTTTCATTCTTCTTCCTTTCGCAATTTCTGCAACTGACCGCTGTTGATGTCTAAATAAACAATGGTTATTGATTTACTTTACGTTTGATTACAATCAAGTCACGTTTAAATAAATCTGTAATCATTTCGAGATAATCTCGTGCTGAAGCGACTGCTTGGGTTGCTTTTAGGGGTAGTGCTCCATTGTTTTGTGTTGCTGTAAGCGTCATGTGTCTTCCTAATTATTATTAACGCTGCACGAGCGACTCTAATCTCTAATCTATGTTGGCAAATACCAGCGTTGCCGTCGTGTCGACGAAGCTTAGAGTGAACACGAGCAGCGCTAATAAACATTGTAAGATCCAATGCATCTTCCGCCCTTCCACGTTTTATACTCAATTACGGCCCCTTTCGAACGCAAATAACCAACGAATTTACCGTCGATATTCATACCTAGTTCATATGTGCGATGCAGTTCGTGAATAATTACGCTGAAACGTGGTGGAGATAAAGTCTGACCGACTGTGCGGACAAGTGGCTAGCTCGCTGTGTCAAACCCTCATCCATTTCGTCCTTCATCTCTTACGCGCAGTGCGTCAGCACTTGTTAAATATGTGTCGGTGGTTGCTGATGTTTGGTGTTGCTTTCGGTCGGGAGAGGAACGCGCGTACACGTACGAAGCATGGTATGGTATGCCACCCCGCTGATTGAACTATACGCATTTCCGACGACATGTCAACCGCAAGTCAATAAAAGCATGACGTGCAGAACGCAAAGCTCGTGCTTTGGCTGGCGCGCCGCGGCAATTTCGTAAGTTTAATCGACTTTTGCGGGAGAGAGATTGGATCCAATTATTTGTTCGTCGTGATTATTTCGCTAATAATTATCCTTGTGCCGTTCGCGCTTATGTCGGCGGGCGAATTTAATGATTAAGCGTGCCTTGCGCATCCGTTTCGGCGCTGCAAAAAAGTTTATGTGCGACATCTAACGTTAAATTATTTCGAGCAAGTTGAGTATTTCTTTTTATTTGCGGAAATATCGTGTGCGGATATTTACTGGTTCCAATATACTTGGTATTAGTTTGTAATGACCTAATAATAACGATATGATTGACGATCGCGTAGGGATGCTTCTGAGTTGAGACGAAGTTCGGCTCCTTTGAACACATAAAATTGGGATTTTTATGTACGAAAAGTATGCGTGGCGGCCGTGTAAGACGCGAAAGCGGTCCAAGTTGCTTTTACGAGTCGAGCGTAATGTATTTCGTATAGACGTAATAATCCACTGGAGAAGAAAAATGTATAAAGTATGAAATAAAATAAAATGTCAATAAAATTCGACCGGCGAGGCCTGGGCCGGAGGACCAAGCGCCGATATAAATATAAATATATTTATTATATGCCGCCTCCGATTCAAAATAAGGTGGAAATTGGATCGACAGTATAAGATCCTCGTAAAATGTGTGCTACATGATTTCCGTTAAGGATAATAATAAATTGATAATTGCTAACATGATTTATAAGGCATATTAACAATTTTAATGCGGCTTTAAACTTTTTTACATCTCTCGTTAATCAGTCAATTATTTATGTTTAATTTTATTTTCTTGCACGTTTATCACATTTAATTTAAGGGTTGAAACTGTAAGAAGAGCATTTGCAGGTTAGGTTATATTCATATATGCCACGCTCACTGGGTGAAAAGTTGAACATTTTTTACAACTTTCATTTTTCCCAAAGCGCACGATGCGACGCTCGACTGCAGTGTCCTGCCGGATCTAACGAACTATCTCGGCAACATTGCTGCGGCGACGGCAGCGCACAGGCTGTTTAGCGGCCGAGGCGGATTGCACGATGCGCCCCATGAGCCGTGCGGAAAAAGTTGCTGCGAGTCTCTCACCCGTGCGCGGACAAAGCATAATTTAGGTTTTATGAGGTTAAAGCGGTCTCGTCGCAGCGCGTATTTTTTGCATTTTTAATCGCATGCCAACGTAGCGCTTCTAGTTATTTTCACACCCAACTGGCGAGTTGCATTTACCAAGTTTTAGTCGTACGTCGCCGTTTTTAAATTTTCAATATATTAATGGATAAATTATTAACTATTAAAAATTCCTCATGCAACTTTTTAATTCGTTTTTTCAACACACGCTATTAAAATGTTGAAGAAAACGGAAAAAGCAAGGAACTGAAGTTTTATGTTGACATTTTTAGAGTTTCTGTACGAAACTGAGTTTTAATGAATTCTTTGTGTAGATAGTAGTGACAAAATATTTTTGAAATTTTAAATTTCGAGAAACTGTTTTAAATTATCTTGTCAACTGCAAATCGTATTTTGTAAAACACACTTTGGTAAACTTCGTATAACTCTGTATTTTTGTAATTCTTTGTTGAAAAAAATAGACAATATTGTTAAAAATATGTATTATATGATAGCAATAAAGTTGTTTTAAAAAATAGTCTTAATGTAAGTAGGAAGGAATGAAATAATACGTCGATTTTTCATCACAATAAGTTTATAACCATCTATGCACAGGAAATATTCGGGCAAATATATCTTTGTTATTGTTAATCATTTTTTGATGTAAAAATATGTAAAATAACTGAGGCGATGTACTAAACGATAATGATAAAAGTTTTTCAAAACTAGTTATATTATGATAGGAACAAAAAAGAGAAAGTTCTGTCGGATTTTCGCCTGCGCAATATTATAACTTCTCAAGGAGAATAAATTTTTTAGCACGCGTATCTCAGCCATTTTTAATAATTTCTAGATGGAAAAAAATAGCAATATATTTGAAGAAATATACCAAATCATACTGCTAAAATATTTTAAATAATATTTATATTATGGTAGCCAAAAAATAAGGAAAATCGCCTATACAACTTGTTAATCTTTTAAGTATAGATACTTTTCGGTTACGTCGGTTATTTCGGCCGTTAATTTTCGGTTATTTCGGCCGTTTTTAATAAATTTTAGATATAAAACAATTAAAACATATATGACGAGGTGTACTAAATAATAATAAGAAAATATTTAAAAAATATTCATTTGATAATATGAAAAAATGTGAAAATCGCTTCTGTAACTTTATAACCTCTTAAGTAGGTGTAATAAATATTGTATCATACATATTTTGGTCAATTTATTTGCAAAAAAATAGCTAAAGTAGCTGAAAAGAACTATTAAATAATAGTGATAAAAGTTTTAAAACAATGTTCGTAATTTAATGGGAAAACATGCGAAACCCTTCGATTTTTTGCCTGCACAAGTTTATAACATCTTAAGCAAAGTAAATATTTTATTACGTATATTTCGGCTCTTCTAAATAGTTATTTTATAAAAAAATAGACAAAGTTCTTGACTTCTTGTTCTAAACAAAAATGTTATGATAATAAAACAATGATACATATTAAGAATAATTTTGTAAAAGAAAGTTTTGGTAAAACATTTTTTAATCTTTATTTTGTTTTGTTCTTTTTAGCTCTATTACTTTTTATTTTTAAAAGAATTACTCATTTTGTAATAACCTGTTTGGGCGGAACAACTTGTCGATAGCCTACCACAATTTGTGCATTGCATACAGTAACAATAATATTTATAATATAATAGCAAAAAATTTAAATACTGTATTTCCACTTAATAAATAAAAGAACCACAAAATGTTCTCATTTCAACATTTAATTTGAAAAACATAAATAACAATAGTCACCCGTCACAATATTCTAGAATATTTCTTTTCAACTGGGTTTTGCGAGTATTTTAGAATATTTATTTGGAATTGCCTTTCTACAATGTTCTTGAATATTTCTTTATATTCTAAATTTCGAATATTACTTTATATTCTAAAGTATTTCTTTGAAATTACGTTATTAGAATATGTTAGAATATTTCTTTGGAATTGCGACTCTAGAATATTGTAGAACATTTTTTGGAATTGAAAATCCAGAACAGAATATTTCTTTTGAATTATATAATTTGAGTATTCTAGAATATTTATAACATCTTAATCGAACTAAATATTTTATTACGTGCATTTCGGCTTTTCTAAATAGTTATTTGATGATAAATATTTTTCAAAAGAAAGTTTTCTTAAAATATTTGTTAACCGTTATCTTGTTTTGATCTTTTTAACTCTTTAATTTTAAAAGAATTAATCATTTTTTAAAAACCTGTATGGAAACCTGCATTGTCAATAACTTAGGACAAATTGTGCATTGCGTACAGTAATAATAATATTCATAATATAATAGCTAAAAATTCAAAAACTTTATTACCACCAGTAAATAAAAAGAGCCACAAAATGTTCTCATTTCAACATTTAATTTGAAAGAACATAAATATGTTGCATATGATACAACTCGATTAAAATAATGATATTTGCGTGTAATTCAGTGCGAGATAATCTCATAAAAATAACATGTGCATATTTACGCAAGTGCAAGAAAATAAACATGAATATGGCTGTTGCCGCAGCCGCATGAATTCCATGCGAATTGCATTCCGAGCGAAACGCCCGCTGATGGCTTTTCGCTTCAGATGCGGTCGCGGTGGCGGTGGATGTGGATGTGGCGGCGGGCGATAGTCGCAGTGTACGCATTAAATCGTGCATGCACTTGTTATGTTAGCTCACATGTATGCATACTGGCTGAAAACTTCAATATCAAATTTGAAGTTTTGCTTCTTCGCGTACTTTGCAACGCGTGCAATATCATACGTTCTTATTATTGCTCCATCGTAATTCATTGCGCGCGGATCCTCCACTCGCGCTGTACGTACGTACTGAGTGCGCTCATATATTTGCTCTCAATGGCCGCAAAAATGGCACTGGCATGCATCACACATTGGCGGTTTTGGCCTGTGCGCCAGCGCGTTTGATTTTTTGGCACAAGTTTAAAGTGGCCATTACACGAACTTTTAAGCGCGCGTATCGATAAGGATGTGCCCGCTATATATAAACGACCATATACCGAATGTTGTTGCACTCCAACCGTAACCCAAATTGCCCGACCAATTATGCGCCAATTAATTAGCAACAATGTTGATAATGAAGAGCGCAGAGCAGCGGGTGGAGTTGTTTTAGAGCGGATGAATGAAAATTGCATTGAACATGCTTAATGTAATAATTGAACATTCTATGCAGGATGCTCCGCCGGGCGCAAAGATATACTGAATTGCAATTCGCGTAATGTCGACGATGGTGGATGGTAATGGCTGAAATGGGCGCACATCAGTGGATAAGTATTTCGAGGACGATGCGGTCCATTCAGTCTTTTCGAGAGTCAGGATCAATGCCCGATTCACGTTGGAATACAAACAGACTGATATATTTACCTATACTTTTAATAAATTCAGGCAAATTTTTTAGTGTAAGTGGGGTAACTGCACTTTACCTTTTCGTTAATTGAGTTTGATCATAGGTAATAACTTAACAGTTATTGATATTAGCGAATTCATCAATTAATACTCGTTACTTAACATGACAAAATAATCGATTGCTCTCTGATATAAAAAGAATGAATCCAACAGCTTTTTGAATTCGATTATGTAAACGACTTAATTTAAAGAAGAAAAATGGTCGCCTGTTACAATATTCTAGAATATTTCTTTTTAACTGGGTTTTCAGGGGATTCTAGAATATTTATTTCAACTTGCATTTCTAGAATGTTCTTGAATATTTCTTTGGGATTGTGTTTGTTGAATATTCTCAAGTATTTCTTTAGAATTACATTTTTAGAATATTTTATAATATTTCTTTGGAATTGTAACCCAAGAATATTCTAGAACATTTTTTTGGAATTGTAAATCTAGAATATTTCTTCTGAACTGTGTGTAATTGGAGTACATATTCTAAAATGTTTATTTGGAATCGCATTTCTAGAATGTTCTTAAATATTTCTTTGGGATTGTGTTTGTAGAATATTCTCAAGTATTTCTTTAGAATTACGTTTTTAGAATATTTCTTTGGAATTATTTCTTTTGAACTATGTAATTTGAGTGTTACAGAATGTTTATTTGGAATTGCATTTCTAGAATGTTCTTGAATATTTCTTTGGGTTTGGCTTTGTAGAATATTTTAAAGTATTTCTTTAGAATTACGTTTTTAAGATATTTTAGAATACTTCTTTGGAATTACGATCCTAGAATATTTTTGACAATTTCTTTGGAATTGAAAATCTAGAATATTCTAGAATATTTCTTTTGAATTGTGTAATTTGAGTATTCTAGAATATTTATTTGGAATTGAATTTCTAGAAAACGACTTCATTTAAAGGAATTTCTTTTGTCCCGACACCCATAAGGTATAAGGGTTTGCGATTAAGAAAGAAGAAAGAAAGAATTTAAGGAAAGAAATAGGTACTTCCGCTAGATGTTACACATAAGCTACTTCGATGGCCATGTCACCCCTATACGGGTGACAATAAATAGCCCTGTCACCCAAAGATAGATATTTCTGTCGCTCGTCTAATAACTATGGTGTTTATGTGTCCATCATTATTATGCATAGTGATGCATATCAAAATCTGATTAGGATTTTAACACAATATTTGAATAAGGCACTAAATCATTAATATCTCATTTTAATTATCATAATCTGATTTTAGCACACTAAGAATAAAATAATAAAATATGAAATTTTAGGAATATTTGCAAAAATGTTTCCTATAATTAAGGAACGAAATCATTTAAACGTTTTAGAATTATTTTGAAAACTATTGTATGCATATCAAATAATTATTTAAATTATTACCCGCAAAACTATAATCAATTCTATTTTTCATTTACGTACCAAGAACGCGAATAGAAACCCGGAAATGAATATGGCCGTTTGTTCGCGTGCGACAAAACTATTTTCCAAACGAATGAAATGTAAATGCATACATGTGCAATATAATATCATATAATTTAATTTAATATTTTGGAAAATGTAAACGCGGCATATTTAACCGCACACGAAATTTTCGGCACAATGCAAAAGACTATATGTACATGCAAATGCACTACTTTCCGCCGACTCGTATATTTATATAGTGCACATTTTCTGCTTAGTTAAGTTTGAAATGTTGCCGTTAAGGTTGAATTTTTCCTCGTCGCTCGGAAAATGATGAAAAATATGCACATTTCGCCCAGTGAAACTAAAATTGCGCGGGTGAAAAACATGCCAAATGTAAATAATTCCATGAAATGCGAATACAGAGAAATTTATAGTTTGAGTTTTCGTAATTAAGACCGAATTTCAACTGTCGGTTCATCATCAGAATAACTACGTCAGAGAATAAACAATAAAAAGTTTTGTAATGTAGTCAAACTTTTGCTGCGTATTTCGCTTCAGTGCTTAATGAAAATGCTCTATGCAACATCAAATATTACTTTCATTCAATTTTAATAACAATCGCAGTGCAATGCGAGCGTGTAATTTAATTCGGATCGAATTATTCAAAAATTGCGAGCGATGCGAATTGCTGCTATTTTATTTATTAAAAATCGAATAAGTGCTGCTACAACATTCGCAACGAGCCGAACGTGAAGCGTGCGTAAAATTATTCATGATATGCGTTACCGATTTTTCGTATTCATTGAAATGATTGTAGCGATTGTAACGATACTTTCGAGCTGTATTTGCAATCGACTCGCATTTCCTTCGGGCGGCGGCGACGGTGGCGTCGGTGGCGGCGGCAAGAAATGAACGAGCAACGAGAAAATATGTATAAGTATCGCATGCATGCAAGTGATGTGTACTTTTCGGAAGACGCGAAACGATAAGAGCGATAAAATACTTGCCGCCGCTCACGCATGCCCCGCGCTAAGGAGACATTTTTGCACAGTGTGCATAAAATCAATTCGGGAATTTACATTTTCCTCGCCGTCGATTTGTAATATAACCAAACTCGTGGCGCTGCTGTTGAATCCACGGCGGCGACGGCGGCGGTAGCGGCAGCGGCAGCGTTGGCGGCGTGCACGGGTAATGCGAATGAACGGCATACGCTCATTTTGTGCGGTGGCGGCGCATCGTCGTCGCTTTCGCAATGTGTATGCCAGCAAAATTTCGACGTTCACTTCATCGACGTTATTGATGTATTTTATCATCATATTATCGAAATGGTATCAAAGTTTTCTTACAACTTTTTAAATTTGTCCATTTCATTCTTGCTTTTTAATAAATTACTTTACAAATTCAACGCGGATATTTATAACAACGAGATGGGCAACTGATGCATTTCTAGAATATTCTAGAATTTTTCCAGAATTGCTTGGAACATTGTTTTGAAATTGAAATTCTAAAATATTCTAGACATTTTCTTTACAATTATGTTTCCAAAATATTCTATAATATTTATTTAGAATTGAATTTTGTTAGAATTGCGTTTCTAGAATATTTTACAACATTTATTTGGAATTGAATTTCTAAATGTTTCTAGAAGTTTTCTGTAGAATTGTTTTTCCAGTATTGTAGTAAACAATGATGATGGGATTGAATAGTTAGGATTCAATTTGCGTGTATTCTTTAAAATTTAAAAGTATATTTAGCAACGTCTTCACCGTTCGATGGTCTGTACTGTCTTTACTCTATGCTAAACTCTAATTTTATTACCTAAACCTATATCTAAGGGGTTTTCCCGCAACACTATACTCATTCACACCAGGTACTCGCACTCGCATTCCTTTTCTTAAATCTAGCTTAACTACGTACACTTAGCTCTAATGTTTTGGGTTTTTCCCCAATACTACAATATATTCTATGAAATTTCTTTAAAGTTTCGTTTCTGATATATTCTGGAATTTTATTTGGAATTACGAGTACTTTTTTGACTTTGTGTTTCTAAAATATTCTCCTTGGAATTACCTTTCTAGAATATTCTAGAATATTGCTTTGGAATTGTGTTTCTAGAATAATCTAGAACCTTTTTATGAAATTGAGTTTGGAGAATATTCTAGAACATTTCTTTGGAATTGCATTTCTAGAATATTCTACTACATTTATTTGGAATTGAATTTCAAGAATTTTCAAGAATATTTATAATTGCGTTCTTTAGAATTCTAAAAGAATAAACTTTGAGATTAATTATCGTATCTGGAAAGTGCAAAATTATCAATACTGATATAAATAGAATATGATGGGCATTTGAGTGTAAATGCCATGAATATAATGGCGTGCATTAAATGCTAAAGATACAAGAAGTGACAAGGAGCAGAGCGCTGCTGCTGCCAGCACGCGGTGACCTTTTTGCGTCATTATAAGTGTAATTAAATGGGTAATAAATCAACGAGGACCGAAACATTAATGACATTTGTTGTTCGCGTCGTTCAGTCGCTAAGTTCTTCGCAACGCTGGCACGGCTACCATCGCTGCCGCCTCCGCGACACCACCATCAACAATGCCTTTTACGAACGCTCCGCCGGTCAATGATATTAGAATGGAAGTTCACGCGAGCAAAATTTAAATTGCATCCGCAAAATCCTCCTCTACCACTCCCCTCGCCCCCACCCCCCAAGCACCTATGCGATCCTGCTGCTGCTGCTGCGTGCTTGTAATAAAATTTCAGCCTAGGAAAATTTAAATTTTTGATCAAGTTACGTTACCTCTCCTCGAACCGCAACAACGTGGCTCGCATGCGCTGGGTTATTATTATTTTTTGTCATAAATTAGCAACAGCAGCCGCCACCGTCGCCGCCGCCCATTATTGCTCTTTATTTTTATTTTAAGAGCTGCGTAATGCGCGCACGCCGATGGCGAAATGGAAATGGGGAATATAATAATGGAAGGAAAGAGGTTTCAGGCAGGAGACAATCTTGCTGGTAATTTCCGCTTGAAAATGTTTAAACTCTCTTTCGCTTGTGGGGCGGCGGGTCGAGTTCCTAGTTAGATGCAGGCACATCACACACATTGCCGTCCCCGTGCGACGGATGGATGATGATGACGATGACGGCGTTGAGTAAAAGAGCTGCTGCTGCTGCTGCGCGCAAAAGACAAAGGAAATGCGTGTGTCCTCTCGATTGATGGAAGTTGTTTTATGAATTTTGCATGTTCATATATTTTCCACGTCGTCGTCGTCGTTGTCGCCGAGCATTTTCGTGTATAAAATGGTAATGAAATAAATTTTCCGAGGAGGAAAAGTGCCGAGTGCGTCGATAAGTTTTTCTTGCTGACTTAATGAAAAGTGCACTCAATTTAAGTCAAGCTATTATCTTCTTCGAACATGAAAAATTACTTACGCTCAAGATCGTCGTTCGTACGCATATTTTTCCCCATACTCACTTACTTATGTAAATAATTAAGTTTTGCGCTGCTCTAAGGTTAGAAGATAAAAACTTATAAGAGCGCGCGTCAGCTTTCGTATTCAGCCGCCCCCGCGCGCGCGTGTTAAATGGAAATGTCCTTTGAAAGGCGTCGCCCGTCATTGTTGTCATAATGATACAGCGTTCTTAAAGTGAAAAACTTTTGTCATTTATCAATAGTGGTACGTCCGCCTTCAAAGCGCCAACGCGTCCGCCTCTCGCCGCCACAAGATGTAAACATCGTCAGTGATAAAATAAAACTGAATTTTTGCATTGGCGCAAATTTATTTTCGATGGGGTGGTGGTGGTGAATCGAAATAAATTCTAATCAATGCAGCAATTAGCACGCACATGGGACACCTGCCATAACTTTTTCCGATGCAATCGTAAAAATTTGTTATCAATTAACACACGTGGCGTGTGTGGACGATCCAATTTCCAAATGGATATTTACGCACATTTTTCCAGCGGAAAATGTATGCGCGGCCCGGGTGTGAATGTAGCTGCTGGAATATGACCAATATATTAAATTTTAATCTGTCCCCTGTCGCATGTGTACGCTCAACTGCCGCCGCCCCCGAGCTGTCCGACGCGTGTAAATGACATTATCCGCAACAACCGCCCGCCAATGATGCGCTATGCGTCGACAACGCAACACACTTTTCATATGTGCCCCAGCTCGAAATTTGATTAACGCCCCCGCATGCGACTTATTATTTTGTACTTTTGATGGTAACTAGATTAGTTTCTTTGTATAACATTTTAATCCAACATCCTTGTCACTTCCAACTTTAATTAGAAATAATTGTCTATGTAAATGCATTCTCTTTGTATTAATAAATATTCTAGAATATTCTAGAACATTCGCGAACATTCGAGAATATTCTAGACTCAACACGAAAATGCTTAATTATCGACGAGTGCATCCATTTTCTAATTGAATAAATGGACGTATTGCTTTTCACGTCAAACTCTAATTAGAAATAATTGTCTTTGGAAACGTATTCTCTTTGTATTAATAAATATTCTAGATTATTCTAGAACATTCGAGAATATTCTAGACTCAACATGAATGAGTATACTTAATTATCGACGAGCGTATCCATTTTCTAATTGAATCAATGTGTATATTAGTTTTCACGTCCAACTTTAATTAGAAATAATTGACTTGTAGACGTTTTTTCTTTGTATTTATAAATATTCTAGAACAATCTAGAATGTACTAGAATATTCTAGAATGTTCTGGAATGTTCTAGAAGGATTTTTAACTTACCATAATTCGTGTATCTTTCATTTCGACACTTCCCTTCCACCAGGTAATCGTCGGAGTTGGTCGTGCGCCAACGACTTCGCAACTTAATTCATATGTATGTCCGGCTGACAGTGGTCGATTATCCCCAATCAACTTCACCCACAGGGGACGCACTGTAACAAAAAGTTAACCAATAAATAAACATTGAATTTCCCAACACGCTTTTGTATTCTAATGCAATTCAAATACAATTTCCCCAGTTGGAATAGAAAATTAATTGCGACACTAACTGAAAATAAAACAATCTATCTAGTGGGAAAGTAACTTGGGCGCATATTCGATTAAAACTGGGTAAAACAAGATTGGCATTTTTAAAGGGTTGCCGGCCATTTAGGAAAGTTGCAGCAACTCGAACGGTCCGTACATAATTGTTTTAGAATCTTGGCTGCCTCCAGCATATGCTGGTGGGTCCAGCAGGAAAGTTGCCTTGTTGCTTGGCTGTGCAACTCAAATACGAGTACGTAATGTGTGAGATGCAGTTGGAAGTCCTTCTGTTTTACGCGCGCGTGAACGACACGACACAAAGTCTTCTAATGCATTGCGCCACGCATGTGGGACAAGCGTTCGCTGAAAGGACATAAAATCGAATTAGTGTGCTCTCGCGCCCAGCAAAACTGCATACTAATTCAAGAGATGCACAGATTGGTCTCACTGCCGCCGCCACTGCCGTCGTCGCCGACATATCCTTTTTCGGTGCACGTTCCCAACTCATTGTCTTTTCAATTTAGCTTCCCATTCCACATTAGCACAAGCCTTGTTAGCCTAAATCAGTGGTACCAAAAATTTTATCAACTTTAGGTTAAGTATTACTGGTTGCATACACTACAAAAACATGTCTTTTTTGTAATTTTCAATTTGGCTTCCTATTTGACATTAGCATAAAGCTTGTTAGCTTGAATCAAATACCTTACAATCTAACCTTTTTATCAACTTCAGGTTAAGTATCACTGGTTGCATACTATACAAAATACATGTCCTCGTTTGGTGCACATGCCCAACTCATTGTACAAGCCTTGTTAGCTTAAATCAGTGGTTTCAAATATTTATATCAACTTTAGACCAAGAATTACTGGTTGCATACAATACAAAAAAATGTTCTTTTTCGGTGAGCGTTTCCAACTCATTGTCTTTTCAATTTAGCTTCCCATTTTACATTAACCCAAGGCTTGTTATTTAAATCAAATACTTCACAACCTAACCTTTTAATTAAATTTGGGTTAAGTATCACTGGTAGCATACTATACAAAAAACATTTCCTCTTTCAGTGAACGTTCCCCACTCATTGTCTTTTCAATTTAGCTTTTCATTTCACATTAGCACAAGTCTTGTTAGCTTAAATCAGTAGTTTCAAACCTTTTTATCCACTTTATGTTAAGCATCACAGGTTGCATACAATACAAAAAAATGTTCTTTTTCGGTAAACGTTCCCAACTCATTGTCTTTCAATTTTGCTCGCCATTGTTAGCTTAAATCATTGGCAAACTTTTTTATCCCCGTAGGTTAAGTTGCACTGGTTGCATACAGTGCAAAAAACAAGAATTTGAATAAGATCCGTTTTAATTCCGAATTAATTAAAGTGAGATTTTTCCAAGCGTTTGCATCCAACTTAATTCGGGGTGTAGTTGCGCATGAAACTAAAAGCTTTGATGTTATTTATTTACCGTGGCAACTAATTCGAGTAATGTAATTAATAATTAAATAGAATTTGCTTCATTAACGTTGAACAGTTAATGAAATTGAGAAACGGCGTGAATGTAATACCTGGCTGGCGCTCGCATGTGAATTCCGGGCATTGTGGGGCGGCGGAAAAGGATCAGCGCCGGCAGGAAATCGCGTATAAAACGAGACCAGGGGGTCTGGTGGTGGTTTTGAGACGCAACGAAGCCGAAACACGACGGCCAAAGATAGGAGCATTCATTCCGCGAGGTGGAACATTAAACCGCTGGCGTTGGGATTAGTCGTCGTCGGCGTCGCCGCCGCCGTCCGTAACCAAATCAAGTTTGCATCGTTGAATGCGACGTGCCGCTGCGACCAGAGGTGGCAGAAAAAGCGTGTGGACGCTACTCAACCCGAAAATGCTTAATTGCCGACGGGCGCGCATCCACTTTCTAATTGATTCAACGCGCGTATTACTGGCCGCGAGCAAATGTCCCCGAAATAATCTCCGCATGCACAATGCGCATTCCCTAGAAAAGTTTAAACTCCCTCCATCGCTGGTCAATTCATTTCGACCGACCAACGACTAATTAGTCGAAACAGCCACATACACACGCGCATGCGCACAGAGATAGCTGCGGGAGAATGATTATTAACGAGCAATCGCTTCCAATATACTTGCGTCGACGTCGCCCCATTAGCTGGGGATGAAAATGAAAAATGTATCGATGACTAATGGCGCTAATGATAAATGAGTGGCAATTTCAAAAAGAGGTTTGCGGTTTGCACAACTTTTAATGCAGCGCACAATTGTCGAATAATGCGCTAAGAGCTTTGGCCGTGACACAAATAATTCTCCGATTGCCATTAAAATACAAACATCGATAATTCTTTGCTGGTTCGCTTCGCAAATGTACACAAATCTTCAATCTTTACGCTACGTTTTTTCCTCGCTCTGCGTCGATCCGGAGGAGAACGTTTATACACAACACGTTGGTGGCGCGCAGATAGATTTGCAACAAACGGGTTGTTGGGTTGTTGTGTTCTGCCCCCATGCTTACTCATAACTTGCCATTGTCGGCCGGCAGTGATTCCGTACGTGTGAGTGTGTGTGGCGGCGAAAAATATGAAAAGTTTTTCGGTGGAAAAGTTGGCCGCCTACCGAAAGTCGTAAAACACACGCCCCGTCGGTTTTTCTGCTCGGGCACTCTACCAAAAGCCGTACGATGCAACCTCTTTCATACAAAGTGTTTACATAAATTAAGAAAATTAATTTTCATCTCTGATTAGGACTTGGGAATGTCGTTTAATTAGTAAGAGAATTGAAGAATTTCTTATTGGACTTGCTAATGGCTGATCAGATAAGGAATTGAAGAAGTTGTGCGGGTTGGGGGGTGGGTTGAAACTATTGTTCGTTTAGCAATTGACCATAGTGGCATTTATTGTTGACGCGTAGAGTTTTTATGCCGTGGGGCGGCTATTTGTAACCGATAATCATAATCGAGCAGCGGTGCTTCGACGTGTTTTTTGGCGGTGGGCACGCGGGAGGCGGATAAGATACGGGCGTCGCGCTGGCATCGCCCGCCGATGGGGCAAAAAGCCCGCTGGTGGCGGCTCGCAGTGAGTGCTCGGCGCGCACGTAATGGAATGGAACGAAAACGAATGGATAACGGCCGAACGAGCCGAACCGAACCGGCTGCGGATCGCGGTAAAAGCTAAAAATCATTTTTGCAAACAGGAAAACACTAATACAAACTTCTAAGTGATTTATACAGATTCGCACGCATTCGTTGCTCGATATTTGCTTTTGCTCCTCAACGAATCCCCCTTCCTCCCCCAATGATGAAGCAAGAAAAACTCGTTTTTTACTATTATCCATATCAAAACTTAAACCTTTCATTTATTGTCGGGGTGAGGGGGTTGAGAGTTTTGAAAACATTTTTGTTCAAAGATAAGAACTGACATTTCAATTAAAATTTGTCAATGAACACCATTGATACATCATAATTCAATTCAGCGCGGAGAAAGAACACGAGTCGGAAATGGAATTCAATAAATGTACCGATATTTAAACGAGCGCGATAAAAATAATTAAAAATACGTTACATTCATCGCACTCGTATTGCTGCTTGTCGATGACGAATTCGCAATTTTCAATTGAATGCGACATTGTGTTATCGCCTTGCTGTAGGCTCGTATATCGCGATCGAAACACACTTTCGAGTGTGTATTTTCCAGCAGCTCACCCTTCATTAAAACAGCCAGAAGTCCAATGGTTGTTACTCATGGACCAGTGTCACACTGCCCCAAGTGTTACCCGCTGAATTGTACATTTGGTTGCAGCTCTTTTCAAACAGGCAAGGACATCCTGTCGCTGAACGTGCGAAAAAACCGTTGGGGTGATCGATTAACAGCCGCTTTTCATTACGTTTTCGATGCCATCGCCTACAGGTTATATATTTTTTCTCCCCTTACATTCTATCCACTCTTTTAACTTTTATTGCTGAACTTTAATTTAACCTCGAATTCGAGAATGTTCTAGAACGTTCTAAATTCATACCTCAAAATGGCGGAACAGTAAAAGGATTAATTATTAGCATAAAATATAGAGGTCTCTAGTTACTATTGTATGTGGGGGAATGTACTAATTATTGATATAAATTGTCGCAGTTTGGTTATTTATATTGCCGTGTAAATCAAATAAATTTGTGTCAGGAAGGGTTGCCGGAACGCGTCGTGCAGAATTCTGCTCTGTATACGCAGCAAATTGTTCGAATTGTTCAAATAGGTAACTTTACTTAATAAACCATACATCAAGCGATAATACCGTGAGTAATCTTGCGCATCAGAGGCGGCAGTCTCCCTCGCTCTCGCACTAAGGTGGTTTGTCGAATGCGTTAAGCAAGGATGCAGAATTATTGGTGAATTGAACAACAGCGAATACGCCATTTCTCCTTACATGTTGTGCTAGAAGCTTTCACATAATTTGCATTCGAAATTTATTGTAGATTTACAAAATATCTGATTCGTACGTACAAATAAACGTCCTATTTACATTCGCAAATACCGCTGGCTTCTGATAAGATGAATTATTACGTCTATAAACTATCATAATATTCGTCGTAAAATGTTCGCCTCTCAATTGAATCAAAGTTTTAAGAAAACGGTGCATAGATATGCGGACAAATCGCTGTTGGAAAATGTGAAAAGCCAATTTTACTAGGCAAAGTTTCCCTTGCCAAGGTGGAAGGTGGATATTTGAAGAAATGCTCGTCGGGAACAAACACAATTCACAGCGTAGGCATGCGCATACGCGACGTAAATTTATGTAACGCGAGACGTCTGGACGTATTTGTAATGAAGTGGATGGAATTGGAACGCGTGCGCATATATATTGACATTGTCGGCGGCAGTGGCGGCGGCGACGACGACGGCGATGCCAATTTGCAATTCGTTCGAATACCGTAATAAATTTCTGTGTATGAAAACAAGCACGCAACGAGAACGCGCATAGTTATTTCACATATGCAGCAAGGATGTGCGGTCTTGGTCATTTTAAATTCAAATGTAATTTTTATGATTTGCGCGTCGCGATGACGATGCCACTCGTCCATAAAACGTCAGAGTACGAGACAGTTAATTAAATTAGCTGAAGGATATTGAAATCTAACAATTTCGCGTAATGATGACAAAAAACACGCCGAGAGCGCGCGCGCGTGTATTACTGAAGAGCGAATCAGTCTCTTGAGGATCGTAAAACAAACGCAGCTGAAGAGCGTTCAGCAATTAAAACCGTCTGTCTGCACGCCCAAGTGGATGCACACAATGAGCGTGGAACGCAAGAAGTTTGAATAGTCGTTGCACTTCTTGCAACATGCAAATAGAGGACGAAGGACGAAGGACGAAGTATAAAGGTGTGTAGTTATGAAAGCGCAAAGAGTGCTCGCACAGAGAGAGAGTCGAAAATAAGTGAAGCACAACAACTTTAGGATTCGTTGACTTGAAGTCACGGAATGCTCTTAGACGTGCAATTAGTTTATTACTCTGGCAAAGTTCACAAATAGGAGACGAAAATTAAGTGCGCTGTTGACGAATGGATGGATGGATGGCTGAGGGTGGCGACGGCGGCGACGGCGGACAAAAAGTAATACATTTGCTGACGGCCCTCCCCGGAAAAATACACGAAGCAAAAAGAATCAATTTAATCCGCAAACATTCAGAGAATGCAAGCGAGGACACGCATAAAATATCGCAGTTTACGACGTCGTATAAAACTTAGAAAGACGCGGCCGCCATCGAGTTACATAATGCAGCGAGATGCAGATACATGTCGATCAAAATCTGACTTTGAAATCAAACAACTTGCTTTACGAGCGGTTATAACTCGTTTCTCGGCTATATTTTTCGGGGGTGCTCGGGCGCGCCTTTTTCTTTCTTTGTAAGTGAAAAACAACCCCTTCTCGGCGGGGGCGTAAAATACCATTGGCGATTATCCTGCAGCTGGCCAACGCGCGCCGTAAAGTGGCAACTTTTGCAAATTAATGTCGCTCGTTGTCCATTTAATTGCACACTTGCGTGTCCGTGCGCGGCGTTTTCCACTTTGGCTAAATGCAATTGTTAAACTTCCCCCGGCGACGGCAGCGGCGGCGTGCTGACTTATTTATAGATAACGGTCGCCCAAGCAGGAACAGCACTAGCGAATGTTCGAACGGCGAGAGGAGAGAAGTGGACCTACACACAATGAACAAGTGAAGCGCATTGAACGTCGTCTGCCCGTAGATTACAACGTCGTTAATTAACTAGAATCATTGCCCATTTTCTCGGGCGACCAAGCTGCACCTAGTCGGAGAGTGAGCGAGAGATTCTATTTGAAAATCCGCGTGGTACAATACAATGTTGTTGCACTTAATGAGGAGAATCTTTAAAAGCTTCCGACGACGTAATCCATGGGAATAATTAACGTACATTTGTATTTTTTCCATTCGCACATCGTGCAGATTCAATTAACGCAATATCGCCTTTAATTTTGCTTCGGCGGCGAAAACAGCACATGCCGCAAATGAACATTTATCTCGCTCGTATTTTCTGAGTGATGTACGCGTGTACGAATTGTCCTGTCGTGATATACGACACCTGGACATTTACGTGTCGTACCAAATTCAAGGTGTAACTGCTCGCCTGATACCAATTGTATCTAACATGAATTACACACTCTTATATACAGTGAATTCACGTTTTAAATTTAAGTCACTTCAAGGATTTCACTTAAGTCACTTTAAGGAATTCACATGTCTACTTGTATAATCTAAAAATAACTTTAAAATATACAGTCAATTCCCATTGATATTCTCTTTCTGTCGATAATGCAAAATTTTTTAAATTATCTTCTTTATTATATTAAGAATTAACGCTTCAAATTTAAGGACTTTTAAAGTCACTTCAAGGATTTCACTTCAGTCACTTTAAGGAATTCACATTTTTATTTGTGTGATCTAAAAATATAATTAAAATATACAGTAAATTCCCATTGATATTCTATTTCTGTGGATAATGTAAAATTTTTTAAATTATCTTCTTTACTATATTAAGAATTAACGCTTCAAATTTAAGGACTTTTTAAGTCACTTCAAGAATTTCACTTAAGTCACTTTAAGGAATTCACATTTCTATTTGGATAATCTAAAAATATCATTAAAATATACAGTAAATTCCCATTGAAATTCCATTTCTATGTAAAATGTAACAAACTTCAAATTATCTTCTTTATCGTATTAAGAATTAACGTTTCAAATTTAAATCACTTAAAGGACTTTTTAAGTCACTTCCAGGATTTCATTTAAGAGACTTCAAATTTTCACATTTCACTTGTAAAATCTAAATATTTTATTAAAATATACAGTAGATTCCCATTAAAATTCTATTTCTATAGATAGTGTAAAAAATTTCAAATTATATTCTTAATCATATTATGAATTAACGTTTCAAATTTAGGTCACTTCAAGGATTTCATTAAGTAACATTAAGTAATTCTCATTATTACTTGTGTAATATAAAAATATCCTTAAAATTTACTGTAAATTTTCCATTGAAATTCTATTTCTGCGGATAATATAAAAAACTTTAAATTATCTTCCTTATCATATTAAGGACTAAGTAGTTTACTTGTGTACTTGGTAATAGCAACATTAAAGTTTGTGTTACTAATTGAATTATTTGTACGTTTGCTTAGTATTTTAGGTAACAAATCCAGATGTATTTGGTTTGATATAGTCCAGAATGGCATCAGCTCGCATGGCACTAATGATTCTACGCGGCGTGCAACGAATGAGGACCATATACATCCCGACTGATGGTGCAACCGGAGAATGTCCACGCGGATTCATGCGCTTCGGACGAGAAGAGTAGTTTGGCCGGCGTGCATGTTTGGAACGTCCAGCATTTCACTGCGCTCGCATCACATTTTGCAGGGAACGTTTGAAATGTCGGAAAACGTGTAATAGATATTCTACAGGGTCTTTAACACCTTTCACCCACTAAAAAATTTCACCTTCATCCAGATTTAAAACTTTAACGATTGCAAGCTGTAAATTGAATTGAGATACAACGCAGGATAATTGCAATTTAACAGACGCTGTGAGCAATTACAGAGCGTTAAAGTGATAAGCTCACTCAGTAAGCGATGATGAAATGGATAGTGGAGCACGCGCGCAATGCAATGCAGTCGGTTGCAATCGTAACGACGTGTGTGTGCGTTCACAGCACAGCACGTTGCAAGCTGGACCGGATATCACTATGGCGGTATCATAGATGCCATCCTCTTGCATGCATTGTGCACCGAGGTCCCGGTGTCGACGACGCTGGTCACGGGGTGATAGCACCACGGGGGAGTGGACATATCTTGACATCACAATGCGAACGCAAACGCGGATGAGAAACGTGCATGCATGTGTGCTTCACGGAATGATGTGTTTTCAGTTTCCGTTTTATTTCACATCCCCTCAATCCGAGAGCGCGAAGATAAGTGGACAATTGACCTTTTCTTAATGGAAAACCTTTCAGCAGACGTGCGAAGAAAACGTGCAAAAAGACGCAATTGGATAAGATGAAATGTCAAAATATTAATGGAATGAAAATGTGCGTTGCGAGGAAAATCCACGGAAAATTAAAATTGTAGCGCATATAAAGAGACAAAAGTAGTAAAATTGTAGTACCCATTCTCAAGACTTGAGAGTAAAAATGGAAAACTTTGCTGCAACATGCAATAGTGTGTACGCACATGAAAGCACAGGCAAATTATATGAGATATTTAATTAACTCGGAGAGAGAGGCAAGCCGACGATGCGCAAACACACGTTGGCAGCCGTGATAAGAGAGACGCGCAAAATCCGTTGAGAGAGGCGGCAACGAAATGCACTGTACTGCAATGCGCTGTGTATGCTGCTGTGCAATCACACGTTTCGTCATCGTTCCCAGTGCATACGCTGCGAATGCAATGAATGAATGAATGGCATGTTTGCTGAAAGAGAGGACAAGTAATTGTCTTTGCAATTTGCCTTCTTGTTTGCCATGTTATTTTCAAACTAACGCGTAAGTTTCGCACACGTAACTTTTCTCTCTCAGGCTGTGCGCGCATGCAAAATGTGCAAGAGTGGATTTCAGAGTGCATGGAAAATGCCAGACTGAGTGAAGCAAACGTATAAATTCACGTCGTTTAAGACGCAAATGTTTTGGGGTGGTACGCGCGTGAAAAAACGCATGCGCACATTGCGGTCTCATTTAAAAGCGCTTAATTCCGCTAAATTTACCCCTTGGCGGTGTAAACCTCGCATTCGCACAAGGGAAAAAAGTAATAGCATTCGCTGATATTTGCTTTTGCGTCCCTCGAAGAAGCGGCGAAGAAGAAGAGGAAATCTTTTTATCGAATTTATGTTTGGATATTTTGACGCTTTGCAAATAATGTTAAACTGATAACGTGCAGGAATTTGCTTACTTAGTTGGTGCGCGAAGGAAGCAATGAGCAATTGTCGCACAAATTTGATGTTTGCATCAATTTTAAGACGAAGAAGTTGATGGTGTTCTTCGAGCCGCAACGCTAAATGATTAAATTACGAAGCGCGGGCTGCACGAATTCGGCATCCGTCTGGAGAACGGAGGTGGTTGCGGCAAGGAAATTCTCTTATTTCAAGGCGCATTTGCCGCCCCGGCAGCCACAATACTCGGATATACGCGCGCGCCCGCGCTGGCTGCGACTATAACGAGGGGCGGTCGGCAATAGGCATAATACAGTTTCGCGGTTTCATCGTTGGCGTCGATGCGACAACGAAGGAAAACACCAACCAACCACCCCCTGACGTCCCAGTAGGCAAATTGCCGAAGAGCTCAAGACTGACTGACTGCAGCAGGAATTATACGGGGTGCGAGTACATAAAAAACGGTTTACTCACTGTATGTGCGCAAGGAGTTTCGAGCTAATAAAATGTGCTGTCGACATTATTTCGTCGAGCGCGAGAACGTTGTACTCAACATTGTTACAAATTGGTAATTCGCTGCTCATTGCCCATTAAGCGTGCGGCTTTTAGGGCAATGTCAAGCGCACTCTGAGCGAGTAAAAAGCACCGTTGAAAAATAACTTTTAATTAAACGAATACGACTCGCAAAGTAAATGAAGCACGATAAACTGATGATAAGAGATCTTTGGAAAAATTAAGAAAGTTTAAGGTGATGATTATATTATTGGAGGAGTTGTGGGTTTGAATGGGGGAAGGTTTTGGGGACACTTTGTATTCAACACATAAATGTTGACAAGTCGGTGGAATTATAAACAGAAATTTTGACTTGAGGGATGCGCCTCGATGGTTTAAACAACAACAGTAAAAGCGACGAACGCCAGCGGTGAAGGTATTAAAGCCCTTATTGTGTTAAAACTTTTCACTAACCTCGCGAATTTCGTTCGTTTACTTAACATATTCGCATAAAACAAACAAACAAATTTACCTTCTAACTCTTGGCATATATGGTTTGTGTCAATTTTCAGTATAAGTATTTCTTTACGTTGAGAGAAATGCCTAATTGAGGGATTAATCATGAACAGTGTAGAGTAGTTATTGACTTAATATTTACCAAGTGATCGAGTGATGTCACGTGCATGTTTCAACAAGCGAGTGTATTTGTTTTAAACCAGCGTGCATTCAAGTGCGCGAGTTGTAGAAGTCGACGAGTAGTTTATTTTTGCAAAATTACATGAATTTCGGCCAAGAATGTTCGTTTTTTATGTTCAAACTAAAATTACACATGGTTTGATGGGAAATTAATTTATTTTTCACATGGAATAAGTCTCAATTTGGAATAAAGTACCACAGATAAATAAAATGTTCACTTTTTAAATGGATTTCTGGTGAAAACCAAATATTTTAAATTGCAAATCCTCATACAAATAATAATAGTTCTTAAAATTTTAAAATAGTAACATATCCTATAGTAATTGACCTATCGATATAGGCTCGTAGTTTTTTGCAAGATAATTTTGGGATTATTAAATAAGTGACCGAAATACAGCCATAATTTGACGTTTTTTTTAAACTAAAATTATTCATGTTTTACATCAAATTTCAGCCCAACTAATATGTTTATCGGAAGCATTTTTTTGTTTCATACACTATATATAACTAATACTTTATCGATTGCCTAATTTTTTCAAAAATTTGCTCTTCTTTAGCTCTTTGTGGAGTGGTGATTTTTGTAAGGTTAATTTTGCACGTGCGTATAAGAGTAAGAAATTGTTACTATTCTATCCAACTTACTCATCCGTATTGAACAAATTGAACCGCATGCGGTTGATCCTTGCCTAGCTTGGCTACCTTGCTCAGTCGTTACTGCGCTCTCGAAGAGGTATATGTTGTCAATGTTTAGTGCTATACATAATTTATTATGTACCATAAAAAGGATTATTAATACTAATTAAACTGTGAGTATTTTATTATTTGTATTCAATTAAGATCTTACTCTAACCTCAATTAATGCTTGGATTATAAAACTTTCTGGATTATCTTCAATCAAAGACGGTGGACAAGCAAAATTTACTCCACATAAAATCCAATTATTGAAAATTCGTCGGAAAATATCACGTAATTTTCTAGGATCAATTAAAGTTCTCTCTTTTGACGTGTTAAGTAAGATCAGGTAGCATATACCTTAAATCCTTAATTAAAAATGAGAATCCTGGGACAATAATTATAAATTCAGGAAACCGTAAGTCAATTTGCTCAAAAGAACTGAAGTAAATTGTCACCGAAAAGGTGAACGTTTAATTAGTTGCAGCGCTGCTGAGTTAATATGAAAATTCAGTGGATTTTTTACGTGTGCACCGGGATGTAGAAAGTTAAATACGGCTGGCAGGATCAAAGGATAATGAAACGGTTACGTCCGGCGCAGTACATGCGCTGATCGGCTATCTGTGTATCGTGAAGACAGATGTCCATTAACGAGGATGCGCACCGACATGCACACATCAGTGGCGAGCGAGGGTTCACCGCTACAAATGACTAGCGTTGGGTTGGCGGATGTATCTCGCATTCGTGTACGCCGCCTCCATCCATTTCGGCGGAGCGAAAGAGAACATGTACGAAGCGGGGTTTGATTAACGCAACTCGTTTGATTGCCTCGACTTCGACGGTGCCCTTAACGCGCTCAGCTGTTTTACCGCTGACTGAGATTCAGCAGCCCGATAGAGAAGCGAACGGCACGCATTAATTCATGTGTTACGTTTAATCGCGATTTCGCTTCCTTCTCGTCCTTTCGTCCACGACAGCGGACGCATTTAAAATACGCTTAAATTTTTGCTCGCCGTACGCTTTGTTCTACCATAAGATATTGACTCTTTATGAGAGGATAGAGAAAATGTCCAGGAAGCTTTGAAGCCCAGCCGGTTCGCTATGAACTGCAGGATCTTACGAGTACGCGCGCGCTGTCGATTTCTTCTTTGTTCGACCGCTCGGCGTGCGCGCTGTCCGATTGAACCGACTATTGCGGGTAGTCAATAGGGTAGAATATGTTAAGCGAGTTTGTTCACTATCCATCGCATGACGGCCAAAGAGTGCGATTACACGAGCGGAGCGCACATGAAGCACGCTGAGCCGACGAGGATAAAAGCAAATCCATTTTGTATCAAAGAACGCACGTTTCGAACAAGTAGTTAATGGAAAATGATGAGATAAAATACGTATCAAAAGGAATACGAAGCTAATTTATGTGCAAATACCTTGTGCGTCTGCTTTGAATATATTCTACTCTCTTTTTACATAAAATAATTATTACGTAATACGTTATAAATGTATCTATCTAATGATAATTTAAAGTAAAGTTTTTATAACTTTGATAAGTTCTAAATTATCAATTTCGAAAGCATATATCTTTAGATCTATTCAACATATTAATTGTATTTTCTTAGAGATTATAAGTAATTTAATGCCCATTTTAACACTGCAAGAATTTTTCCGATAGCTTATATAGTTTTCGAGAAATTATAAAAAGTCTGAGTGATAAATATTTATGTTCTGTTCGTTTTTCTGTAAGTTTGATAAGTTCAAAATGAACTTCACTTTGTTAGCATATATTTTCAGATCCACAAAATGCAATAATTTGATTTTCTTGAAGGTTATTAATAATTTAATGTATTTTCTAACATTAAAGAAATTATTTGAATAGCTCTTATAGTTTTGAAGAAATTACAGAAAATATCACATTCAAATATTTATATTTTGCATGTTCTAAAAGATCAAATTTGTAAGCCTATATCTCTGGATAAACACAATATAATTAAGTAATTATTTCAGAAATTATAAACTATTTCATACCATTTCGAATACTACAAGAATTATTTCAATACCTCTTCTAGTTTTCGAGAAATCACAAAAATATTGGAGTCAAATTTGCTAGTACTTAGTTAAGTTTCATAAGTTGTAAATGATCAACTTTGTAAACCTATATCTCTGAATATACACAACTCAATATTCTCATTTTTACAAAGCTTATAAGCAACTTAATGCTCTCTCTAATAATGTAAAAGCTATTTCCGTAGCTCATAAAGTTTTCCGGAAATCTCAGAAAACGTCAGAATCCAATATTCTATTTCTCTTGATTGTAAGTATCAACTCAATGAAATGCAACCAAACTTTTCATTTATTTTTCCATAACTTTAGGTTAGATTTTTCATCGTTTTTGTAGCATTTTACATAAAACTATAAAATTATACGATCCGCGCATTATGCTTATAAATTATGAGACTTTATTTCAAGTTGTCGAAAACTTGATAAATATAGTAACCTCATGGCTGAAAGCTGTTGAATAATGATGATGATGATGATGATGACGGCATTCTGTACTATCTAGTACCACAAATTTCCATTCGCCGCAATTATTACGCATGCGAATATGTGAGGTACGTGACATTTAAGACTCACTCATTCGACAGCGATGCGCTTGCTCTCGCGCCCGAACGCATTTTGCGGAGCGTCGCCGCCTTGCGCACTCCATGTATTGCGGTTCTATTAAGTAATTAACGTTTGTTAATTGGCACCGTTGCCATTTCTGCGCCGAGCGAGCGAGCTGAACGAACGAACGTGCGGGCCTATACGTCGTTCAGCGCGCACACGGGTTGGCGGTATTGTTATGCCAGAATTTGAATTAACAACTTGGCAACTTTGTTATCATCCTCTTAGAGCTCGCTGCCACCGCCGCTGCCGCCCTCATCGACAGCGCTGCCATTATTATTTTGCAACCCCACACGCACACGCATAAGTGCCGCGCCGCCGTCGCTGCATTTATTATTGCAAAGAAACAAAACGATTTCGGAATGGAATGTGCGAATATACGGCGGTAAATGTCTATTCAGTTGGGGGCGGCTCGCATAATTGGGAAAATTTGCATGTTTTGTGCATGCAATATGCAATTTTAATCTTATTATCAGAGCGTGGCGAATCCTTTTACTCTCCAATATCACAAAGGATAGACAAACGAGCGAGCTTATATTCGTTTCGCTTTTGAGCGGACGAACATTCGAATAATTAATGTTGAAATGAAAATAGTTGCAGATAAATTAAATTTTGTTTATTCAAAAATTATTTAATCTGTCCTAAACATTTTCAAGCCAAAGTTGAAACGAGCATGAGGGGTGGATCGTGGCCAAAGAATTAATTACATAAAGTTAATTTGATTAAAAGTTGTTCATTAAATAAGGACTTTATACAGTTATGAAGCACGAAATCGTTCAGGAGTTGAGCGAAGAAGTCTTCGTGTCCGGTGTAAAAATATTCGCGAGCAAGCGATAATAAATAAAGCGTTCATGCGCCTTGGTAAATTTCCATTTTGCGACAATATGCTTGGAACTATGAGTTTATAAATTATTACCGGTACTGGCGTGCGCTCGCGCTAAGTGATTTTTCTTGCCGGATTCACGCTGTCACTATCATAATAAGCACCTTCGAAACTGGCAGCTCATAGAAAATGCATGACGACATACGAAACATTTACGTCTCAATATTTCAGCGAAATTGACGTGTAACTCAATTGAAGATATTTCTTGCTTTCTTTGTTCAAATATGGGGCGATCAAAAACATTTTGTAAGTGATAAGAGCGTGGAGGATGTACGCGCACGTAATTCAATTTGAGCGGTAAATTAAATTTCATATTGACTTTCTTTTTATTCGCTGAAAATGGATGGCATTTGGGCCACGGCGGCGGCAGCGGCGGCGGCAAACTTTCGATGTAAACAAAACGCGATATGCCGTTTTATGGCGGCGCTCATTGGCGGCACACGCATAAAAGAAAAGAAGCGTGTAATCAAAGAATTCGACGGGGGCGCGGGGGAGGCGGTTGAAGGCACTTTTAAAACGCAACTCGCGCGCCCTCTTCGCATCGACTCGTTAATTTTATTCATGATTCATTCGCTTGGCGGACCCACTTGCAAAGTCGTAATGTTTCTATTAAGAAATGAAACGGCACCATCATGCATTTTACGAATGAATAAAAGAAGAAAAAAAACAGAGAGGACACGCACTCACTGGAATGAAATGGAAAGAAGAGGAAAATGATGAATATTCGGTTACGACATAAATAACGGCCGAAACAAGAGGAATGTCAATAAAACTGACAAGCAGTCAACGAACAAATAAAGTTGCCTAACAGACTGTCAACTAATCGCGCATTACAATGAAATCGAATTGATTTGGAGAAAATTACAAGAATTGGTAGATCATTAAGTAATTAATAAGTAATAAATTAATTAATTTATAATGATATCAATATCCAATTACATTTTTGTTTCGCTCGAGGAGAATGCAACTTCCTTTGAACGAACGTAATTCCTTTCATCGTTTGAAACGACAACCTTTGCCGTTGCCTTGATGAGAATTTTTAATTACAATCTCCATTCAGCAGGAGTCATTTTCATTTTTCAGCGCGCGCGCATACTGCGCCGCGTGGCGCAAATATCTTTCGCTGATTCATTACACGGCGCGCGGCGCGCGTCAATTCAGTTTTCTTAAAGGAAAAATGCCGCAAATATATCATCAGCGCGTTTCATGTAATAATACCGCATAATAAAAACATTTTTCGGGTTTTGTACCGCTCCTCGTTCGCAATGCGCGGCGCGCTCCAGGAATTATGCGAGCGCACAGGGAGCGAAAATGAAGGAAAGGAACGAATATGACGTGAGTGTTTGGCAGGCGAGTTTTTCTTTCGTCCTTTTTTGCCGGTGAACAAGTGCCCGGAATGAAAATTGAATGAATGTTGGAATGCAAGCAATGATCGCAATCTAGTAGTACAACTGCACACCTTCTGAAGGAAAGCAGGAAAGAAATGGAATTTTTTATGTATTTTTTGTCTCACGATTTTTACGTGTCATTAATGTTCATTTAAAGATAAATTAATAAATTTATTGAAAGGATAAAAGATCTATTGCTTACTTAATCAATATTTCTAGAATCTTTTAATACTTAAGAGATTCTAAGCTGAAAATGTATAAAATCGAAAAAAAATTTTATTATATATATTTCTAGTAAAATATATAAAGAATCAATAAATTTCACAATGAAGAAGGCAATAAAACTGAAGTTGTAGCCATTACTGACGTACAATCTGTGTGCCACTTAGCGTAAACTTTAAACTTGAAATGCGATTATCTCGAATAGTTTTTTTGTCCAATTTGCACTTACGGAGGTCAAGATTTCTCAGAAACTATAAATCCGATCAATACCAAATTTATAAGAATTATGTAACATGAGATGAACTCATATATGAATGAAAAGTTTCGGGTTTGGTCAGAAATTAATTGTTGAAATAAATAAAATCTGAGAAAAGTTCTAGAAAAACTGAAAAATATGTTTAAACTTTCATAATTTCTTTGCAAAAGCGAATTTTGCCAATTCTTTCATACAAATATGGAATGATTTCATATGCAAACAAAATATTTTTGAAATTTAAAATTACGATAAGCCGTTTTCGTGTTATAGTTACTTTCGTAAAATGTGTTTTAGAAAATGCGTTATGTCAAATCACTTGAGTTGTTGTCATTTTCGGTGATCAAGATTTTTCAGAAACTATAGATTCGATCGATACAACAGTAACAAAAATGATACATAAATAGATAAACTCGTAGATAAATGAAGGATTTTGACTTTGGCTAGGAATGAATTGTTTAAATAAAATAAATATGAGAGAAATGCTAGAAAAACTGAAATTTCGATTTTAAATCTTTACTATTTCTTTGCCAAAGCGAGTTTTGACAATTCCTTCATACATGTTTGGAATAATTTAATATACTAACAAAATCTTTTTGAAATTTTAAATTACAATCAGCCGTTTTGGTGTTATAATCACTATCATAAAATGAGTTTTAAAAAATGCGTTACTTGCTTGAGCATGCGTAATTTTAAATTATTTTCTAATCAAGAAAATATACAAAGTAGATAGAGATTTATACTAATCAATAATCTTAAGATTCTTAATATAATATTTACAAAAAAACAGAAAAAAATTCACCATTCACGTCGTTTTCATCTACGCAACTGTATTTAACCTCTTAATGAAAAAGTAATATTTAATCAAGTCTTATAATATGCCTGAATGCACGAGGATGAAAAGCAAACGTGAATTAAAATCGAATGGAATAGTGTAATTTGTTGATTGGAATCAAAATGTCGGAGAATGTCAGGATTGGCGATGGCGGCGCGCGGCGGCTATTCAATTAATGATCGCCGAAAGCCGGTGCTACGTTTTGACTTATTGCCGCACGTCAAGTTGTTGAACATTTCAGCCGCCAGCCTATGCGATTCGAACGACCGAACGAGCGAACCGTGCGCAAAAACTCGAACGGCGCGAAGAAATGCAAGCGCAGAAATGTCGCAGTGGATTACAACACGCTCGCGACGAAAATGTCATGGCGCTGGAAATCTATGTGCATGCGAGCAAAGAAAAATGAAACGAGCGAGCGAGCTAATGGTGAAACTCGCCCGCTTAAACTCACTCTTTCGGAGAGTGATGATTTTGCAGGTCATTGAGGTGTTGCTTGTGTGGTTTTTGCTCGATTTGATCAAAATTCTATTCAGCGTTTTCGAGCAACCCCAAAAACTCCAACTCGTGAAATTTGCGCTTATTTTATGCATTCATAGCCTCATGCATCTTAATACACTTTGCTTGGCTCGCGCTTCAAATAAAAATTAATTTAAAATTTTTAACAAGATGTCGTTTTGACCGAAACGCGGCAAAATTTTAAGCAAATAACGAAAATTTTAATAATCAAACAGCTCGCGTACAAAAAAGTTTACTTTATTGTCCTGCGCGTCTAACTAAAGGATTCATCATGCCCATTTTTCTTCGTGTCCTTTTTTCGCATGAGAAAAAACCAAAGTGAACGCAAGAAAAACGAAGAAAAGAAGCGGGAAGAAGGCTTCAAGTTTAAGCTGCTTTCATTATGATTCATTGAATAATACAAATGACAGAAGAAACTGCTGCAAATCCTATCTGTACGTATATCTCTATCTATCTGTGCATGAAGACGTCTTCTTCATCCTCTTCGTCTGCGTGAAGCAGATTTTCCACGATTCGCGTATTTTGAATAATTTATATAATTCTTTTGCTGCACATCTTTGGCCGCCACCGCTGCCGCCGCCTCCGATGCGAAATGAAAGAAAATCGCTTCGGCTTCACTTTGATTCGTTCCGTCCGTTTCGCAATCTGCGCGCGCCATGTTCGAGTGTTTTCATCGCGCTTTTTCCTCCGATCGCGATTTCCAAACGCTTTTTGCGAGTAGCTTGTTCAATGAATTGCAAATTAAACCGAATTCTACGTTTCATAATTTATCTTGTTTCCCAAAAATTCAATGGGAAAAATGCCAATAATTTTCTTACCTCACTTGGCGAGAAAAAACATTGAAAAATCTTACAGTCTTAAGGCAGTGACACTTACCTAAAACAAGAAGAAAATTACATGTTAGATGATTGTAATTAGTAAATGAAAAGTTGTTATTTTGCATTAAGTCTATTCAAGGAACGTGAAATTATCAGCTGGGTAATTAGCAAGCCCCACGCGTATTTGGCCTGTTGATTATATACGAAGGAGCAAGATGATCGCAAAGCTCTTTTCGGCGGCTTGGGGGCGGCCGTGTTGTTGTCGCAATGGCGTATATGTTATAGGGTAGAATGTCCATAATCCTTGGAGACGGCTAAGTGAAGGACGCGCTTTGACCGCGTGTGCGCACACGTTCCATGCGCTCGCTCATTACGCCATTGCCGTCCCCGAAGACTTTGGCTTAATTTATCCTCAAAAGGTCTCCAACGCGACGGCAGCGTGTACACACCCTGTGGATTTATCGCATTGCGGCTGATGTATAAACTCCAGTTAATACGGGTATTCACATACACCAAGAATAACAAAAACCAAACCCAGAAATCTTTCCCTTCCTTATTCATACGATTTTATCCTAAATAATTCCTTGAATTTACATGCAAAATCCCGAAATATCGAATATTAATTAAACGTCATTAAATAGCGCTCCTAATAATTCGTAAACTTAACGGGATTTGCATGGAAAAGCAAAGAAATTAAAAGAGTACTACGCGACAACCGCAAATCGATTCGCATTTCAATTGCAAATATCCCAAGCCAACATTTTCTTGTGTCGCAGGCGTAGGACTTCATAAACGAATTATTAAGCGAGTTTTTGAGCCGCGGGATCAAGAAGTTACGCGCTGATGCTTGGACCGGATTTAATAATTAAGTACCTTCTTAGCGCTACATTGCAGCGTAATCGCTTTAAACACCCCCCGCGCCGCCCCCGGCCGAATGTAATACCCTCTCGAACGCGGGGCGACGACAACGCATTCGACATTGGCGCTATTGCTATTTTAAAACAGGATTAAGCCTTTAATTCCTTCTTGGATTTTCTTCGGAGCAGCCAGGATAATTTCGTCATAATAATTATTACAATGATGCTCAACGTATGCAACTCTGTTAGCAGATATTGAAGAAAATTTAGCAAGTGGCCCTTGGCAGCATGTGCAATCGAAGAGATCTGTGCGCGCCGCCGCCGCTGTTGAAGTGACTCCGCACGCATTCGAATATTGAAGTGTGCTCGTGGAGCGGCAGCGGCGGCGGCAGCGCACTCGCAGTCGATAAGAGATAAAAAGCCCGCACGCACATATTCGAACATTGCATCTCGACGAAATTCGCATTGCTGCTTTACGATCCTGCGCGCAATCTGCGGCAATAAATCAGAGTCTTCGTAGAAGGATCGGAATTTGTAATAACTGAGCTGCTGCTGCTGCCGCCGCCGCCGCCGTTCCGCGCTGCTTGCCACCGCCGCCCGGCTGCTGCTGCCTTTCCGTCAAGTGTCGGCCCGGCGCCGCCTCGGGAGCTCCTTTGCCATAACATACGCCTTTTCGATATGCGGCTATTATGATCCGAATGTTTATCAAGTCTCTCATATCATCAGATTTATCCCAAATTATCATTTCTATTTTTTGCCATAAAATATATCATCGCAGAACAGAATACTAAATGGGATTAATTAAATTTTTAATTATTGCCTCTAATGAATTTAGCTTAACCCGAGGAGTAAATCACAATGGATGGCGTGTTAATTATAGCCATATTTTATTTTACGATGCTTGCTTATATCGGTTAAATTTATTTCTATTAGCGCGTATTAAGCGTATGTGTTCTTAGCACATATTATAAGCCTGAGGCACATTAACTACTCACATCGTTGACGTTTATGGACAAATTTACACATCGCCTTCAGTGTTTCAGCGCATATTTCGTTGACTATCGCGATTTTCACCTTGCACCGTGTTTTCGTTGGCAGTTATTGTATGCGAATTTATTTTTATGCATTTTTGACACGCAACTTTGCCATTTTGCGTTCTTATTCATATTCATATTTGTTCGTCAAAATGCAATCTACAAACTTTGTATTTCAAATGAAGCAAGGCAACTCTTCCTCTAAAGAGCAGTAGTTCTCAAAATGTGGGAATTTCAAACGTTTTCAACCCTCTAGGTAGGGCAATGGGAGCTTTAGTTTGTTTGTGGAGGTAAAAAAAAATCAAAATTTGGGGTGGTAAAATAATTAAAATCATATAGCAGTATCGGGGGCAAAAGTTTTGGAACCACTCTTGTGCAGTATGGTAAAATAACTAGTGGGGGTGGTCTTTTCATGAATGGCGGTGAAACTTCGGGTACCACTGCTATATGCTATGCAATTCTAAAGTTTAAGGGTGGTAAAATTAAAATCACGTGATAGTATGGGGGGTGAAAGTTTAGAAACTACTCTTGTGCACCAGATTAAAAACAAATAGCGGGGGCGGTTTTTCTTGAAGAGGGTGAAAGTTTGGGAACCATTGCTGTATGATTTTATTATAACAAAGCATATATTACACCGCGAAAAAAAGTTTTTTGGGGGGCGGTAAAAAGTCAATATTTCGTATAGAAAAAAAATATAATCAGTGGCAGTAACGGGGACAATAATTCAATTTTTCTTGATACGTTTGCAATTTTCATGAAGAGGCAATTTTTTCTGGATGAGAGGATAAAGTTTGGGAACCACTGTTATATACCAACAATGCAATTCTGTTACAAGAAAGTAAACGTTTTATTTTAATTGTTAAGCCTATATTTGTAAAGCAGAAAGCTTTCGCAGTCATCCTGCTGAGAAGTTGTTGCTTCGTACGTAACACGATAATGGGCAACATATATTAAACGTCAGGCGTCACACTTTATGGCTAGCGCACGGAAGCACCGGACATCGGGGGGCGAGCGCGCGCTCATGATCGAAAACCGATAAGTGTAATTAATTAACCCGCCGTAAAGTAAATTCACGGGTACGTGCGGCGAAGCTATAACATGATACAGTTATGCATGTGCATATGCGCATGAGTGCATTGCACACAGGAGTTGCTGAAAACAACGCAATGCTGAACAATGCCTCAAAAATGCACAACGATTCACGAAGTCATTGCATGCTACACTCTCTCTGTCCCCCCACCCATACAACTACCGCCGCCAGTGTTGTGGCATGCGTTTGCATACGATTTTATAATCTGGACGTGGCCATTGTGTGAAAATTATTTACGCAGTATTCATATTATTTATATGATTTACTTTTGCATTTCTGCTTTATTTAGTTCTTGATTAACAATATAAATAATATCCGCGCATGTAACCTGCATTGTTATTTAGAGAGCCACAGTGCAGTAAAAGTTTAATTCAACGGAATAAAGTTATTCAACTTTATGTCTGCATAATAAACGTTAAATTATTGTGAAATTAAATTTTAATAGCCAACTCTTGTTCGTACATTGTTTCTTTTGACGTTTACGTTCGCTCGCGGACGTTCGTGTTTGTTCGACATGCGATTGACGTTAAACGAAATTATTTAGTAATAAACTGCAACTATGTTGGAATATGTTGAGTTGACAATTGTTAGTTTTACGACGAGGAGCTGTGATAAAGAAATTGACAACTGTTACAACTGTTGTTATGAGCGAGTACTTTTAATAATGATCAGCAGATGGCAGTATGATACGCGCACATGTCCAATATCATTACTACAAGTGAGATTCGCAATAATAATAACAAAGCAATAAAGATGTCATAATTTGATGCTGATTAAACTATTAAGGCACGGCGAACGCATGCGTTTTAGCAGCGCCAAGTGCAGTTATGCGTTATGATTGTTGCTGTAGCCGAAGCGAACGGTAGGCAGCACATGATACAACAAACGGTGATTTGCTTTCGACACTAAAAATTTGAGTTGCGATGAACGCGTTTTAACAAATATATAAACGCGTCGTTTGTATAATTCGCCAATAAAATCAAAATTATTGCCGCGCCCAGCGATTTCAAATGATGGCGGCGCTGTCGTAAATGATTATTGTTCGACAAATACGCAGCTCGCGCCACATAAATCCGGATACATATGTTGTCGCTTTAATGCCCATTGCTTATTGTTTGCCATCGCGCACCTCGCAGCCGAGCCAATGAGCGTAATAGATGGCAATAAATAAATGATATCCATTTTAATGAGTTAACTGCCATTTTAACTGTATTATCATAACATATTGCGATTACACAATTATGCGAAAATTAAATTCGGCGCACCGTGTCTGCATTAATGCGCTGAGCGAGGTATTATTATGTAAATATAAAATGTATTGAAAAATTATCGTCACCGTGAATGAAATGCACAAATATTTTGTTGTTCGCCATCAAAAACAGGCAATAAACCGAACAAATGCGAATTAATTTAAATTTAGTCCGGCAGTTTTTGACATCGCGTAATGATTTTCACTGAAATTTATGAAAATGACTAAAGTAGAGTTACTGTGCAAATATGCACATAATAAATTGAATAGAGCTGACTGATAGAATTTTGATAACGTCGATAATGAAAATTAGCGCGTTTATAAACTTTCCAACTTTGAACACACGCTTGTGCCTGTGCGCTATGCTTTCAGTAATGCGGTAGAGACGAAGTGAAAATCGATTTGTTTTGCTCGTTTGCAATGCAACAGCAAGCAAAACTTGCATGGCAAAATCAACAGCACGCACGGTGGCTCAATTTCATTAACTTGTATGCATTTAATAACTTTATACCTCTCTCTGTACGTGTAATTAAATGCCAACTAAAGTTTACGAACACTTTTTTTCGCAAGTGCCTTCGTTCGTTCCTTTTCGTTGTTTCGGCGGGAGTGCAACATTTTCGCGCATGGCCAAATTCAATTTGTCAAAAGGAGGCAATTTCCGGAATGCGCGGAGACGAATTGCGAAGGCACTTCATTCGCAAACAAAAGAAGTGAAAACTAAGTAAATTAGGTTACTTTACGCAAAGTAAAACGAATATGCTCGACGCTTATTTACTTACACCCCTGCCGCCTGCCGCCGCTTGCCGCCTATCGAGTTTTATTTTAGGCGAAAGCTATGCGTCGGAGGCGGCGACGACGGACGGGGAAAAAAGCCATTGCGATGAAGAGCTCGCTCATGTGCGCGCGTAGCCGCAAATGTGCTTACATACATGTCGGGCGATAGACTGAAAGACTGAAAGAATAATAAACTCACGGCCGCGCATCGAGGGGGGTAGTCGCCACACCGCCATCGCCACCGTCGCCGCCGCAGACTTTAGATGAAGTGCTCGAAGCGCTTCCGGCTTTTCCGCGTTTGCCAACGCTCGACATCCTTTGAGCCGTTGACTCTCTCGCCCCACGCCTTCTGTCTCACTCGCTCGGGGGGGTGGTTTTTTTTTGCTTTTTCATTATCCTGCACGTTTATGCTGGCTTAGTGCGACGCGTTTCTTATAAATGCGCGCGCTGCGTTCGCGTCGTGTTCGCTTCTTCATTCATTTCGAGCCGCAGCACACAGTAACGCGCTTTTTCTTCGTTTCGTTGGCGGTTTTCCTTCCAGCGCATGTGAGCGACGGGCTAATAAAGAGCTTGTACGCGTGTCGTCGTCGTCGCCGCGCTAATAATTCTTTTAAATAGAGTCGCAATGTCCGCCCTCTCAGTAAAAAAGATAGTTTGTCGTGAACCAACGAAAAACGAATTCCGCCATCTTTTAATTCACACTCTGCAACCCCTTTTACACACACGCACCCACACGTCGGGTGTGCATAAGTCGGGAAATTAACAAATAAAATTTTTCCGCGAAATTAGCTGACATCTGCAGACTTTTTCCGGCGGGAGCGAAAAAGTTATAGGAAAGTGCTCTTGACACGAATTTTAAAATGCGCGGATTAGACGTGAATGCGTTAAAGGGGCAGCGCATAATTTGCGTACATTTATTTGACGGCGTCTTTTTTGCGCGAGCGAGGGTGCAGCGGTGTAACCTGAGACGAATGAGACGAGAAAGTAATTAGCAAATTAACCCGACTCTGCGTGTACACGGCTAATTGCTCTCACCACAAAAATCCAATTACGCAAATACTAGCTGAAGCTTTAAAAGATGTTAAAACGTTCACGTAAAAGCCGGAAATGCTTGCCATACAAACGCTCACGCATATAATTGGCAATTATAATAATTTAATATTTTGCCGGAAACGGGGAAAAAAACGTTATTGGCGGTAGACATTGTACGTATTGTTTGGGACGAAGCAAGATGAATAGGACGTTTGGCTTCAGTTTATTACACATTTTCACAAATTTACTCCGCAAGATGGAGGAGAATGCGCGCGAGTTGAGTGGATAACGCATGCCAACGATTTCTAGCGAAAAATTGCGGCCATTACTCATTGCTCGTTGAGCAAGCAAGCAGACTCTGCGCATGCAGGACTCATACGTTTCATGCATGCGCGCCAAGCGCGCATCCTGCAAACGACTTTGCCCATCGTCACTTTTTACTGCTCGACTGCATGGAAAAACAAAGACACGCGCCTGGGAAAACTGACGCGACGACGAGTGCAACGGCGCAATGCACTTTTAACTGTTTGAATGCGAGGCTATGAAAAGAAACGAGCTGTCGACATTCAACGTAACGCTGAAATTATTCTAACCTTAAAATTGCGATAAAACACTTATTAAATACTTTCATATCAAAATCGCCAAGTGCGCTCCTTATGCCATTGACTTGAAACTCAAGTTTGATAGATTGACATTTGACTTAGATTTCCGCTTTGTTTACGCTTTCACATTCTGCGAACGCGACAAAATGTATTCGCGCGCAATGGTTTTAAACAGGCGAGGCATGGAGAAAGAGTGAAAGAGTGTGGTGTGCTTGATGTAAAAGGATCTCGACCCGTCTGCAACGCGGAAAATGTTGATGGGGGATGATGACGCTGATGGTGATGGCGACGACGAGAAGGACAAGGACGATGAGACGCTGATGGGGTTGAAAGTGGCAAAGCCTATGTGTGTTTTCATAATCTTTCCATGAATATGCACGAGATTCTTTTCATTCAGCTAAAACGCGTTGCAACGCTTCCTCGCGTGGCCATCGCCCAGATCCCTGATTGGATTAGTCATTAGAGACCACAACGCGCTGATGGCAGCAGGATCGCTTGCGTTGCCTTTTAACCTTACTTTTTTTATTTTCCTGTTCACGATTCTCTCTCTACATACCTAGATTTTGCTGTCATAATTACGATTTAAAAGTTATTGTGGCGCAAACAAAATGTAAAGCTTTTTACTAAATATCGCTTTAGTTATATTGTGTCGGCGGTTCGCAAGTGAGCGGGGCGTTTTGCAGCGTACGTGCTTAAGATTATCATTCAATCCGCAGCATCGATGCTACGCCACGTCCTCGTCGACGACTTCGCTTTAGCAAGTCAAAGCCAACTTTGACTTTAAAGTTGGGAGGGCGTCGCGACGCCGCCACCGCTGCCGCCGTCGACGAAGTTAACTTCCTTCGCGACTGGCGCAACCGCAATTTCTCTCTTCTTGCGGCATTTTATGCTGATGCGAGTTGCTGCACGTCGCATGAGCAACTATGTATAATTTAAGTGAACGACACCTTAAAGGTTAATGCGATTTTGATTTCTATTAAAGCTAATACGCGTTCTAATATAGATTAACCTCAAACATTTTATTACCCTTTCGCATTAATTACCAAATACAGCTATTTAGTTTCAGGGCGAGCATTTCGCAAATATGATTGACCGGAAATAAACACGTAGACACGTGCGAGGGTGAGAGGGTAAAAATATTGTTCATCCGCAGCGGGGCGAGTTTATTATTCAAATATTTCGCTTTATCATTGCGGTCACGTCTGGCATTTTGATTATGTATTATATGTGAAAATGGACGTCAGACAGCGCTCGGAAAGCCGAGACAATCTAATATCATCATGCTGTAAACTGTAAAGCTTTCGTTGCCCATTTTTTCCGCACGCGGTGCGCCGGAAAAATACGCTTGATTTGCGATAAACGCGCCATAAATATTTGAGGAAATATGCGGAGATCGTCGAGCGGCAATCCTAATATGTAAAATATTTAGCGGCGGGAGAAAAGCGTAACAAATTTTTAACGATTTTACGTCGAGCGTACTTAAATTGTACGCACGCATCGCATCGCCACTAGTTTTTCCCTTGCGCCCATCCCGCGCGCCGGCTTTCCGCATTTTCTCCATGCGCGCCAACATATATTTCTTCATAACTAATGGGATGCCTGTGGGACATGAATTTGCATAAATTTTGTATTCAATGGCAAAACTGCTTCGTAACGTAATGTGCCTTTTAAACGTCGCCGTCTCGTCGTCGTTGGCGTCGTTGTCGGCGTTCAACAAATTCAAGCAAATTCGTTTAAACTTGCGTCGAGCACGCGTGTGTGGCAAAAAGATACAAAAGCACCACCATCACCATCACCATCACCACCACTACCACCACCGGCAGCGCCAACATGCATCCATCCCCATTTCAACGTACGTACGTACATATTTTTTTGTAATTTGCCACACAAGGGGTAAGAGCCTTGCAGGCAGCGCGCGCGCGTCGTTATATTCAACCAAATATACGCGCCGTAAGTACACTTAAGTGGAGCGCATTTTTTCTATAGTTGTTGCGCAAAAAATGTATTACCTTAAAAGCAACTGAAATGAAATTTCTCACAACATATTCTAGATGGATGTTAAGTAATAAGACTTAACCTAGGAGAAAAAGTTGTACATTTAGGGGATGCGGGGTTGTTTATGCTTGGCTGAATTCAGGTTCAATAATTCACGCTTCATAGCAAATACGATGCATTACATAATTGATGAAAACGAAGCAATAATTATAGTGTTTCCGTGTTGGCGTATTGGGGTTAATTAAGATGAAATGCGCATTTTTCCGTCCGCTTCAATCGTCGCTGTATTGTTTGCCTACCGCCTCCAAATTGCACGCGGCGCGCCACCAAGTGTTGTGCAAACTTCCGGCGCCGCCGTCGAGCACACACAGCAAATCCTTGGTGAGAACTGAAATTCTTGTTTTTTCGATATCAAGTATTATAAAGCGGGCGCTTTTTGTTTCGATTGCAGTTCAGCGTCTATTCGAAGCGCAGAAAAACGCACAATTTGTACTTGTAGAATGAGACCATTTCATATCATCAATTAGGATCGTCGGCGGCTGCCAAGTTTGTGTCTGGCGCGCATATATAGTTGCCTGGTTAGTTTCGTTGCCGCTGCCGTCGCCGCCGCCGCGCGTTCGAAAAACACATAGGGAATATACATGTTTGCTACAGTGCGCAATAAAAAAATTTAATAGCACAACGCAGGAAAAACGATTACGAGTTGTCCCGTTCCGGCGCGTCGCGTCACATCGTGTGTTGTTGGCGGCGGCGGTGGTCGAAGCGGCAGCAGCTCCCGTTTTTAGCCCGTATGCATGTATGCGTTGTTGTTTCGAACATTTTGGCCTTGTTTTTCGCCCCAGCCACGCCAAACAAGCGGAAATATGTAATATAAACGGTCATAAGCCGGCAAAAAATCATATCAAAATAATAAACAAACCACAAGCGTCGAAAAAACGCGCGCAAACCCGCATAAAACTTTTTATATTTTGCAAATTGGTTTTCTGATTATTTAAAAACTAATTAAAAGTTGCACTTCAAAGTTCATAAAACCAGCCGAATTACAAGCAAAAATGCGAATTGCTCACATAATAATCAAATTAATGAATACAAACTACCACCAGTGGAGTTAATTCGTTATTTGGAATATAAAATTCCTGATGCCGTTTAACGTCTCGCAATTTAGAGCTTTGTAGTAAAAGAAAAATGAAAAAGCAAATCGCAGATCAGAGGAATTGGTTACCAGTGGGACATATACACACATTGCGTTCTGCATTCGAGGAAATACGGAAAACAGTAGAGCATTGGGGGAAAAAACGCAGTGGAACGCAAACACAATCTAATAGTCCAAGCCCTCAATTGATGCGCAACGGGGAGACACAGCATTCCATAAAAAGCGTCGCACTTACGTGCGGTACTTTTTCAGATTGGAAGTGAATTCGCTGGACGAGCGAACGCAACAAACACAATGCGAAATTTACGTTACTACTAATACGAGATGAGATGAAAAGGGTATAGGAAGCAAGTGTGTGAGCTAGTCGGGAAAAAAATTCACGCAGTGCTGCCAACAAAAAACGAGCGGCTAATACCAACCCCCCAACCGTTCGGTTGCAATCAGCGTGGCGTTACGCGAAAAACGCCGGATATTCGGCAAAAGTCCACAAAACCTATATCACCAACTAACTATACGGAGTGTTTTATTTATTTACTCTCTATCGCCATCATCATTTTATATGAAATTCAATTATTAACTCGATTTGCAACAAACACTTCCGGAATGGTAAATAAAATATCTGCAAGCGAGTAGAGCTGGGGTATTTAAAGGGTGAATTGACTTCCGGTTCGTGCAATGACACTGTGCAAACATTGTTTTTTAAGCACGCACACGCTAAGCAGGTAGCGTGGGGGGCGGCTGTTCGCAACCGGAACTGGAAATTGGAGCCGAACGGCAAGTACATTGCGCGAGTGAACTTGCCGAGATAAAATTGGGGGCGGCAAGCTTTTTGCTGCAGCGTGCGTGCAGCATGCGACTGCCGCTCCCCGTCGCTTTTTGCCTGGCGTCGGTTCGGGGCGCAGCCTGCGATGAGCTGGATGAGCTTCACAGCTCGGACGCGGGACGGATTAAAACGATTGCCCAAAAGAGAAGAATTGATACAAAAGGCTGCCACCCCCGTCGAATCAATAAAGTACCAGCCCGGTTGTCCGGCGACGTGCTCGAGAACCGATAGATACTAAGTGGGCCAATAATTTTCAACGTCCAGTGATTACGTTGACTTTTTGACGTCGTGTTTATTCAATGAGCCAAGTCAGTGAAAAAATTCAAAAGTCGAAAAACGAAAACCCAAAAAGTAATTGCTTCGCCGTAATTTACGCGCCGGTAAATGAAGTATAATTGCAGAAGAGTTGCAATTTGGGTGGAAAAAAGCGTCTCGCCGCCAGTTTAAGTACAGTTTTAAATAATTTTAAGTGGTTGTTATAAAAAGATCGTTGCGACGACATCAACTACTTCAAGACGGCTGCATTATTAATTATTCGCAAGTAGTAATGAAATTACTCGATCCGCAGACGTTGCCGAAGCGACGCGAAAACAATGGGCCGAGTAATGATTTATGATTATGAAATTTTATTGCCGTCTTCTTGCGCTCCTCCGTCCGTCTGTCTGTCTGACGATCGGCGACGTCTTCAAGTGCAACACGAATCGTCAACCCATTCACTCGCGTCCGCTGCCGCCGCCGTCGTTCGTAGACTCTTTCTTATTCGGTGGCAAGTTAACCAAGTTGCTCGTTATTGAAAACACACAAGCGTGCCGTGCGCACAGACAATGCACTACTTTGTAACTTGCTCAACTTGCAATGCATCACGCCAACGTTGTGTACTTCTTGTTTGTATACAAAGTCTGCAGGAAAACGGGTTTCAACTTAACTTAAATGCTAAACAAGTAGCGAGACTATACCCTAATATTTTACATTTTTATCGAAAATTTTAAGTTACTTATAACTAAGTTTATAAATTTCATAAAAGACTAATTAAAATTCAATTAATTGTTTATTTTCAAGTCTGTTCAAGTTTAGAAATAAAATTGTTTTATAAAATTATCCAGTTTTGTTAATTGTCCATTAAAGATTATCAAGAATTTTATGTTACCACAAATAAATTTTATAAATTTCCAGAAACGATGTTGTAAAGTATGGTTTGAGTAAACCTGCAAGAGTTTCTAGAATTTTCTATCAACCTTAATAAAATAACTAAGTTTATAAATTAGATATAAGACTAATTAAAATTCAATTAATTCTCTTCAAATTTAGAAATACAATTGTTATTGTTCAGCTGAACCCAGCAGCCTGAGGCTGGGGCAGCTGATCAATAACTATTTATAAAATTACCCAGTTTTGTTAATTGTCCATCAAGGATAATTTCCAGAAACAATTTTGTAACGTGATGTTGTAAATTATTAAACCTGGAAGAGTTTCTAGAAATCAAATTTCAGTTTATAAATTTCTAAGTTTATAAATTTCATATAGACCAATTAAAATTCAATTAACTGTTTATTTTCAAGTCTCTTCAAATTTAGAAATACAATTGTTATTGATCAGCTTGCCCCAGCCCTCGGCTGCTGGCTAAAATTAGCCAGTTTTGTTATTTATCCTGACAATCAATTAGCATTTTCGAATTTCGAATTTAACGTTGTGTTTTTTCCCCATTAAGTGTGAAACATTTTCGTCCTTCACACAGCGCATATTTCGGTGTTCGGTGCATTTCAATTCATTAAAGCATTAAATGCAAGAACATAACAGTTGCTCCGCTTTTAACTGCTTGTTATCTCCGGTGCTTGGCTACCGCCGTTGCTATAAACACGAAACGCGCTACAAACTGACGAAAAAAAGTGCAAAACGAAATACAAACCAGTCTTAAATTTGAAGCGCCGTTGCACCTGGACATTAACTTCTTCTCTTTCTTTTTGTGCCTCATCGTCCACGTAAGAAATGACGCTTTAAGTAGACTTATAATTGGATCATATAAGCGACGCAAACAAAAAGTCTGCTGCCATCCTACCGAACCTGTACAATGTGAACGCTGTAAAAGTTTAATAATCAGCTCATTCATTCATTGAATACACTGATTTTATTTACTCGCGCTGCTCGCTGCTTCGCCAAGCGAGTAACTCATGTTGGCGCGATGAAATCTCGCAAGTAATGTAAATTACTTGCATTACTTGCAAAATATGTGTAATTAACCCCTCCAGGCTTGCCGCGTGGCGCGAGGATAACACGACAACAAAGCACTTTCACTGGAATATGAAAACGCGTGTAAACAGTTTTATGGATGAGCGTTAACCCTTTTTCTTCCACGCGAAACGCCGCGGTAATAATCGTAACAATAATCGTAATAATAACCGCGGACCGCGCTAATAATAATGCTGATGCGCGCCGTTCCCCGTCGGAGCATAATTTGTTATACGTGAATGGGGGCGGTGAGAGAGCGACTGCTATATAAACGATAGTTCGGGGACGGGCCGCCGGAGCGAACTTGTTATTTAATTGTTAATGGATCTTTATACTTTCCCAGGCGTATTCTCCAAGTTTGTGCGGCAAGTTTCTCTTCTGCTTGCGACAGTTTCGCGTGGCGAGAGTTCAACTGGATAATCAACAATGCAGATTCAGATTTTCTTCACTCTGCGTTCTTCATCTTCATCTTCTTATTATAGTTTTAACGTTTCGTGTTGCATATTTGTCTTTTGATCTATTTACCATTCGTCGTTTTTATGACTTAAAGAATAATAAAATTTAATTGCGATCGATTGAAGGATACTTAATAATTTATTTGCTAAATGAGGCGAGCAGTTTGAGCAATTTAACCGCATTTAGCCGTTTAATTGGTATTCAAATATTTGCAATTTGCGCAAACGGCGGCTGTGTGTATATTTTTCGTGAAATTTGTTAATTCCGTGCAAATTTAGTAATTTAATAAGCCGCAATGAAGAGAGAATTAGCGCATGGTGGAAGATGCACTTCAGCAATTAGAGCACCAAAAACTGGCGCTGTGACTGTTCGTGACGCGTTCGCTTCCGTGTCTTCGGCCTGCAAGCTATTTCGACCGTCGCCGCTGCCGCCTCTTCGCGCGGCTGACAGAAGCAGCAGCCCGCACCGCCGCCGGGGGTGGCAAATGGCTGGTTGCACGCCGGACGCGAACGCGCGCGCGCACGCTTCTCAAGCTCACAAACTCGTCGCGACTTACTACACAAGAATGCACTTATTCCGGACGCTAACTTCTTTAATTAACTCTCACTGTTGACACATAAATGGAAATTACGAGTCCTTCGCAAAGCCACGCTGCCAGCGAGACCTCTCCTCGCGTAATCTTGGCGCGAGCTCGCAGGGTGAAGATGAATGTGGAAGACACTTACTTCCAAGTTCTATGCAAGTGCCAAGATTTGTTTTTAACTTTTTCATAACGCCAACCGCCCTCGGGCTATTTATATTTTCCGCGCGGAAAATAATTACCGATAATTAAAAACAGACCGACCATATCATCCCGGAACGTTTTAATCCCGTTCAGGATTACGGACGTAGGTACGTACGTAGGTATACACTTGTGAAATATTTTTCAACAACCCCATTTTCACATTAGTCGTATTACATCCGTGCATGAATAATGTATGGCGTGGGCTCGTTTATCGGCTTTCTTGCTTTATACACTCGAAACTTGGCAAATCGTTTAATTATTTATTAATCACCACCAGTGCGACGCTCGTAAAACTCGTGCAACAAAACGAACAGACGAATGCATGTTTGCGTGCACAAAAGCTAGGTTATTATAGTGTTTTATTCATAATCGTACTTGAAGTACAACGTAAATTGTGTTTCGTTTAACGGAAACAACTTCCATTCATGTTATATTTAGTGTAATATTTTCTACGTCTTTTTGATGGCAATTTTATTTAGTGGTTATATGATTTATTCCATTTCTAGTTTTCTAGAAAAATCAATCACTTTTATTACAGTGCATTATTTGTCATTCAATTCTAGAACATTATAAAATTCTTTTTATTGAGAAACGTGAATAATTTAAATTTGGAATGGCTTCCAGAATTTTCTATTAAGCTGTATTAAACTAAAGTTAATTGTTAATACCGTTAAATACTTGGATTTATTATACTGCTAAAAAGTGTTAAATTAAGCTTGCAATACTATTTCGAATCAAGAATTAATAAAATACAGAGAATTTAATTTTTAACTCCATCAAATTCTAGAAAATTCTAGATATTATTATATTGTAAAACGTACATTTAATCATGTTTTCAGGTCTGCAACAGTTGAAATAATTTTCCATGAAGGATTATCAAGAGTTTCATTTTAAGTCAACTAAATTTTATAAATTTTCAGAAATAATATTATAACGTGATGTTGTAAAGTCTGGTTTGATTAAAACTGCAACAGTTTCTAGAATTTTCAACCAACCTTAATAAAACATCGAGTTTAATTTATAAATGCATAAAATTCTAAAAAATAAAATATTATAAATCACTATTAAATTTAATCTGCCATAGTTTGCAGAATTTTTCATTAACTTTGATAGAATATTTACTTTAAATTTATGCTATAAAATTGTTGTAAAGGACAATAAATTAATTACACTCTACAATTATCTTCTGCAGGTATATTTAATGTCCGCTGAAACTAAACGTAAAGTAAGTATAATTACATAGAACGCATCTGAAGCCATTTTCATAAATAAACAACACGAGAGAGCGATGAGCATTTACACTAGGGCGTTTTACGCCAGCTCGCGAAGAAAGCTAGCGCTGCAATTTTTTCGCATTTCGCGCACTTGAACTTAATTAAAAGTGATGTGGAAGCCGAGCCCAAAGTGCATGCGCAACTTGAACGTCTATATTAAAAAAGCGAAGAGCACCCTCTGATTCACAAGGGTGATAATAGAGTGTACTATGAAGCGTAATTTTTCTCCGGCGGAGGTGGAGGTAAAACTTGAACTAAAATTTCGTATGAGTAAAGGCATCATAAATATGAAAGTGCATTAGCAATAAACTAGAATTTATATTTTTAATTTTACTACGTTATAGCAGCAAACTGTCGAAGTTAAAGTTTATAGTAAACAAAAGCCAGTGAGTCGACGACAGCGTAATAATTAACGTATCATTATCGTAAGAGTTGTTTACCGTACTTGTTCGAAACTCATCGAAAATTTGCGAGTTTAATTGCGATTTTGTGTCGGTGACAACGCTCTTTGTTCGGCCACTTATCCACCCTTATCAGCGCCGCCCCATTATTGGCCGAATTGATATTTATTGATGCTGACAGCAGGTACGCAGTGAACGTACCTATAACAAAACATTGCATGGGTTTGAAGAGCGCGTGGGCGCGCACACGCTACGTACGTACTGGAGAACTTCCGCTTTCGACTTTCCGGTGTGCGCTACAACAAACCCACACGTAATATGGGAGGCGGCAAAGGGGTGGCATGTTGCACGCTGTGCGCACTTCCCAATTTTCCCACTTTTACCGCACTTCCGCTGAGCCAGCTCGTTAAATATGCAATATGCTTACATTACGCGCGCACTGCATATTGTTCATTCATCAAAGCTCTGCGCAAAACTTTATAAAGGTGGTAAAACTTTTGGCCCTCGATGCAATTTTAATTATGCTCAGATATATTAAATGCTAATTAAACATGTAGCACACTCGTACCTACGTTATTGGTAAATAGAGCAGGCATAAATAAAAAAATACGTTAAATTTAGTGATTTTCCCGATGTTTGGCTTATGGCTTATGCTATTAATATTTTAGTGCCCACTTTAACGTGTTTTAATATTTAATTTAATGATTATTATTGCCTAATCTCTGATAACTAAAATTAACTAGTGTAGTTGTGAAGAACTGAAATAGACATGCGGGCCAAAATACATGAGGTGCAAGAAGTCGCGGCCCATGAAAAAATTGATTATTGATTGAGATATCCATTTTTAAAAATATGCAAACACGAAAGTTTTTCTATTTTTTGAAACTTTTCTAGAAGATTTTAAGAAAAATCTTGTTAAAAATAATTTTCAGAACATAATAATAATAAGAACATAACTTGCAAGAAGCCGTGGGGTATGAAAAAATTATTTACCGAGAGATGTAACTTTAGAAATATGCAAAGGTATGATAGTTTTTCGGTTTTCTTTAGCGGGCCGCAATGTTGTGCAGGCAGCGCTGTGGCCCGCGGGCCAAATGTTCAGCAACCCTGACGTAATGAAGATTTAAAAAAAAATCTCGTTAAAAATAATTTTCAGAACATAATTTTTGTTTGTTAATAACAAATCTGAATGAAGATTCTGAATGAAGAATGAAGCTAAATTACTGCCTCTCAGAGTGTTCCGATTACTTATAAGATGCATTTATTGAGTAGACCAGGGGTGACCAACCAATTAAAATTTTTAATTTTTTTGGCGGGACGCAATAAAGTACCACTTATCATTTTATTGTTATTAATTTTATAATAATATATAACAAGGAGAAAATTGATAAAATTTTGAAATTAACGAGTTGCATAAACTTGAATAATGGGCCGCATGTTGCTCATCACTGGAGCAGACGATATCTTAAAGTTTAATTTTTGGATATGACGCACCTTCACAACATAAAACGCATGTTAAACTAACCGTAAAACTTTGTATGTAACATTTTTTAAATAAATGCGTTGGTTAAAAATTCAATTTAGCTAAAGAATAGCAGCATGTGGAATTGCATGACGTAACGTGATAAGCACATATGGCAATAGATTAAACCTCATTTACAGCATCTGCATGCGCATAAGTAAACAAATAATGTGCACAGCGAAGCGACGCTATCGACGATAGCGTGTAATGTCTAAAGGTGTCGCCAAACCGCCTATTTACCAAACACGTTCCCGCCACCGCCGTTGCCGCTGCCGACGCCTCGAGTCTATTTACATTTTACGGCGGCAAGGTGGTAAACTGCACAGCACGACCGAACGCGTCTTGAACGCCGGCGGCGGCAGCGCTGAATCGTCGAGTGTGTATCCTCATTTCCTTATTGCGCGTTCCTAACCCACTGACTACTGCACTTGCCTTCATTTTACAGTTTCTTACTGCATTTCCTCCTGCTCCTCGAGCCGCAGCTGAACTTCATCAATAATCATTCGCGTGTTTTACGCCGTGTGCTCCAAAAGTATATACGTCATTTGAAATATTTTATTACGCACACTAAAGAATGAATGTGTTTCGTAAACATTGAGAATATTTTGGGCGAAATTGAATAAAATTCTTAACACGCTTAAAAAGTAATAATCTTCCATTTCATTGACATGACCCAATAAAACCTGAATTTATTACGCTGATCTTCGAGAGATAAATATAAAGCAGACAGGCAAGTGTCATTAATACTTCTTATAAATGTTGCGCTCGATATTCATTCAATTACAAACCATCTTATCACATTGTACGAACCGATTTTCTCATCTTACAACTCACGCGTATGCATGATTATTACGAATAAATTCCATATTTTATAGTCAACATTTCTTGCGATTATTTTCGTCATTAGAAAATTCATTTCGAAAAGGAGAAAAACGTAAGAAATCCTGCTTGATTAGAAAACAAGCAGTAAAGATGAGTTTAAGATGTGAGAATAAAAACACAGGGTAAGAAATTTTATCGTGCAGTAAACGTAAATTATCCAAGGTATTTTAATTAATTTATGTCCAAGTAATTTTATTACATTCACTACATGCCAATCTAATTTATCCTTTATCCTTGCTGGCCTTCCAGAGAATTTTATATAAAAATATGTCCTTCATAAGAACGTAATCTTGTACATCTTTAAATCATGAATAAAATGTATTGAAAACGTGTATACGACGTTAACCAGCCTGACGTGCTTAGCAAGATGATACAGCCAGGTATCTTAAGAACTTCCTCGAGCATCTCACTCGATAGCTGCACTCTTGTGGCGTGCCCGTACATTTCCTAATGATCTACATACTGATAAAGTCGTGCTTCGCTCATTATGTGTTGGTCGTATGTAAACTCTAAGTGCGCACGTCCACGCTTACGAACTGAACTGAAATGAACGCGTGCGATGCGATGCACCATGTGTGTGCATGCACTCTCTTCGAGATGCTCCCGATGCTCACTTTAAATTACATGTACGTGTGCAAAGTCAAGTCAGCGAAAATCCTCCTTTCGCATGCTCTGCCGCCTTCGCCTTCGTCGCCGCCACCGTCTTAGTTTCTCACGATATGTGTGTGTGGGTGTGTGTATCCTGCTCATCAAGATATTGCATCATCCCCCACATGCCAACATCACGTGACGTCCTGCTATAAACAAATCTCATATTCGCATCTCTCAATTACCTACATAGTTTAATTAAAATCCCACCGACGTCTAATTAGCTCGCGCCGAATAATTCTTGTTTTTCCCATCGAGTTATGAACTGCAATCCATAACGTCATAACCTATTTTTGTTTTACAACTTTATCACAACAAACAAAGAAAAGCCCCCGCCTCTTAACAAACAAGTATTTGCAATTTATCTTTTGTTTTCTTCTGTTTGTTGCAGCTCTAGTTTGGCGAAAACTCATAAGATAAATGTGATCCATCAACTCTCGGCTTTAATAAAGCAAATGTACACAACGCTCACTGCAATTCTATTCTATTGTTTTTTTGCCATTCGGCGGCGGCTGCTTCATCCTTTCGAACGTGGAATGGCAGTATTTGAATGATAGACTCTAATTTTTATTACTTACTTAGCACTCTACTTTGTCGACGCGAGCACATAATAAACAAAATGTATGACGAATCAGTGTAATTCGTTATAAACTCCATTTGCCAGCGACGAGATGCAAGAGGCGCGTTTTTATTTTCACTTTACTATCGATAATTTTATTAGGATCAAATGGCGGAGCGCAAGAGGCGGTGCTCTTAAAATAAAGAAATTTGATGTACGAAAAACCGCCATAAATTTTTCATATCGCAGCCACCGCCGCGGCCTTCATCGTTGTCGCATTCTGAGAATCTGCAATAAACATTACGAACAATCATGACCGGCTCGAAAATGTTTATTCGCATTTTATTGCGATCGCGAACAAACCGTAAACTCGTTGCGCTCGCATTTTTAAGTAAGTATTTTGCGTTCTTCGCTTGTGTTTCATATGAATTTATGCTGATTAAAAATATAACATAGTGCCATCCACAATGACAAAGATGTTCACCGTCGGCAGCGTATTTATTTAATATCGAATTGCTTAATAAACTCGCAAATATAGTGGACGTGAATGCATATAAAATGCATAAAATCAGACGCGGTAGCCATCCATTCATAAATTTTCATTCATTCGACGCGCGCGTTATTGCTCGTCTTTTTCATTCGTTGCGTTTCGTTGCCGCCGCCAGCCAGACATCCAACATGCACGTATATACTATGAATCGGCGCTTGCCGCGAAACTTAATTCGCGCTTGCTTATTTATTACTTATTAAACTTATATATAACTCCACTAAAAGCTAAGTGAGCCGAAGCACGAACGATACTATAATAAACATGTTATTGCCGTGAATTATTTGTTTTAACGGTCAGACATTCAAATACAATAGACTGTTATGCAAGTGCAGTAGCTACAAAAATTAATGATTTATAATCAAATGTTTAATAGAGAAATCAACTTCAAGTGTACAGGGTGTCTACGCTATCGTGCATCATTGCACAGTTTGTCAGAAGAAATTTCATAAATGCAGAATGCATAGTTTCAGAAATTTCTTTGTGGTATTCAATTGTGGTATATTATTAAACAAAATTAGTCTGATATGGGTATTAGTTTAGCGACAATTGCATGTCGAAGTTGAGCAATTTTTATCGCAGAAAATGTCAAAATATTGATGAACTTTGGAAATTTTGTTAATGATCTACAAATTATCTCATAAAAAGACTAAGTACATATATCAAAAGCTTAATTAATATTGAATATGATGCTTATTTAAAACTTCAAGAAATATGAATATTTCACTGAGAAATTTGCAATTCAAAATATTTTGCTTTCTACAAATTTTTTCCTAAAAACTTAACTTTTACTTTATGTCACCTATTTTCTACGATAATGAGACTTAGACCATCGGAAAGATAATTTAATTACCCATCGAAACCTGTTTATCCGGTTCATCGGAAATGAACGTGCCATGAAGGAATTTCAATTTAAAGATAAAAAATCAAGTATTTTTCAATGATTTTCGTATTGAATATCAGCCTTATACAAATAGCAACTTGCTCAAATTTTTAAAGCCATAAAATATATGTATAAAATATTATTTAAACTATTTTAAATAAATTTACATGAAATATTTAAATGAAAATGTATTTCTCTTCCCCTGCGAATAAAGCAAAATTATTCTTGGACATTTTCAAGTTTCAAGCATTCGATTAGGATGAAATTTATGAACATTTAAACAAATTACGCGCAATGTCTTAAAACGAGAAAACAAACATTGCTAGCGTCTCAAGTGTGCGCATCCACCTTGCTGGCGCGCATTCCTGGTTCATTACATTTTCTCGATATTTCCAGCGAGCCGGTGGGATGCACATAAATTGCAATTACATTCAGCTAAACGCAGCCGGCTCGAAGCGCACAACATAATCGTGTTGTTTCTGCAAATAGAAATTGAATAAATTTCGTGAACGCATCGAGAGTAAATGGTTAAAACTTATTACGATTATTAGTGCTGCGCGCTCGCGCAAATATTGCCTGCATTTTTCATTTTCATTGCTTTTACTTTTTAGCGAAATGAATTCGAACACATTTGTTACCAACACTGCGTGCGCCCAAAAGTGGAACGCCAGCCAACCGACTGGAAAAACGTATGTGTAACAGAGAGAACAATTGTTGACGTGGATGTTTTTTGGCCTATTTATATTTTTTCTCGGTCTTGATGCTGATGATGCTAACGTTTTTGCGATCTCGCTTGTATTTTCGTCGGGTTTTGTTCCCCAAAGTCGAAACTGACAATGAGCAAAGCAAGCAACCAGGCAGGCAGCCGCCGCCGCCGTTGCCGCCCTCGCGGAATGAGTGAACGCGACCTTAATCATGTTTACCACCATCGTCAGCCGCATCATTGCGATGCTGCGCACGAATGGAACGCTAATTGGCAATGTATAGCAGTTGTTCCCGTTTTACTCCACGCATTGTGTAAAATGATACCGGGCGCAAACGGGCGTGCGACCTTATTATGTGTCGCACTTTACGTCGCACAAATATGCAACAATGTGTGACGTTTCCAAAGTGATGCACACAATGCGAAGAAAAAATAGACATGATATGCACATCATCTATGGAATGAATGAGGAGCACGGCTGCAGCTCTTAATTAGTGCTATTCAACGACAATGTTTGTCAACTTGGAAATATGCGCGTATAATTATGAAAATGATAAGTTTTTCACATTTTCCCGTCTCCGCATTCTAGACGCAAAAAGCCTTCTCGTGCTGGGTGTTTGCATTAATTACGAACAAAATGTAAATACAAAATTGTAGGTTCGTAGGTACAATATTGAAACAACTAAAATTAATTGCAATTTGTCTCAAATGCAAAGTGCACTTCATTAGCGAGTGGGCAATGCTGACGCGCACGTCGAGTTTGTCTTCGCGTTTCGTACGAGTAAAAACGTCGACCCGCGTTGAATAAATGAAACTAAATAAATTGCCCGGCAGCGCGACCGAGCCATCCTAAATAAATAATCAACAACTTTCAGTGTACATATACTCTCTCTACTGCTGCCTTCGCCGCCTCCGATTCATTTCAGATGCAACACGGACAACTGCTAGTTCACTTGCTGTTTTTACGCCAAGGGTTGCTGCCCTCTTGGATTTACACAAGCACTTCTCATTGCCCGTCCAACACTTTTCATTGCACGTTTGATCATTAGTCATATTACCCGCAAGCTCTTTTTACCCCTGTGTGACATATTTTTTCATCCAATCTTCTTTATCACTAAGTACATTTATTTTATAATCTTTCATATTTATTCCTTGTTATGCCGTCTCGTGTAAAATTGATTTTAATATTTATAAATGGTTGAAATAAAAAATTATACATACTCACCAATATGTTTGGTAAATATGATAAAATTAATCAAATTTACTGATTGAGATGTTATACAAACCATTTCTAATATTGTATTTTCCTGCTCAGGAAATCTGATGTTTAGATAGAAAGACACAAAGTTTTTACGGGGTGAGAAATTCAAGAAAACGAGGTTTATGATGCTGATATTAAAATAATTGCTTAATTTTATGTTAATATTCATCATACGAGAAGAATTTCATTAATTTGATAAGAATTTATCATATTTACCGGATATATTATCTATAATTACTGGTTATTATAGATAATTTATGGATTTATTACGTAACTATAACATAAACATGGTTTACAAATTGCTATTGCAGTTCTTACATGTAACGAATCGGTTTTTGTTCGATAAACAACATTTTCCGGAGGAGAAAAGTTAGTGTTGTGTACATTTCGTGCGGCGAGTTTGCTACTGGTTTGGTAGCAACTCGTTCCACAGATGGTTTCTGTTGCGACAATGAACTATATACAGATCGCCGCCGCCGCCGCCGACAACTTTTGGGCGCGGCGTTCAAAGAAAACTTTGACGACACCCGACTAATAAGACTACTACTGCAGCACGGCCAAATGCCGGGGCTGCATTTATAAACATTCCTTCCTCTCCCTCGCACCCTCAAACCACCCGCACGCGCGTTCGCAAAAGTTTTCCATCGTTCAATCGTCTAATACGGTCCGATTGCATGTCATTGCGCAGTTTCGCTTGACATGGAACGTGCGCTGAATCTAAACAACAAGAATGTTTTTCGTTTTCATAACAACAAATTGTACGCTCCGCTTTAATACTACACGATTTTTAACGATTTCACATAACACACAATCGCAATTCCGCTTCAGCCGTCTGCAATGTTATTAAATAATTCACAATGTTCGCGTACGTCTTACGAACTTATTTATATAACATACGAAGAAAATTGATTTCAAGTAGCAGATCAACAAACAGCCAGTTCACATCAAAGAAATAGCTTGGACGAATAACATTTGTTTGCGACTATTTTTAGCACTACAATGTTAAATCTTGAATTTACCTTAGCTTTTATTACTATCATGTTTTTTGTTAGTTATTAGTTGTTTACTTAGTTTATCTGTACATTTGAATATACATTTTTAATGCGTTGCATTCGTTGATGTGTCTAGAGAGAAAGTTGTAAAATCTCGTAACCTCCTACTGACGACTCGACTTCCGGCCGCGCGTCGAGAGATACATTATAAATTATAAAAGCGCATTATAAAATGTAATATGCAGAGTCTGTGAGAGGGAACGGGCAACGAGTGAAACAAAAATTTTTTATTCGCTGCGCGCGACGGCAAAAGAACTTCACGGGTGTTAAAATTAATTATATTTTAGGATTAGGATGCGCGCATGTGTCAAGCAGACTCGTTAAATTCGAGTAATGCAGAAGCGATAGTGGCCCATAATATGATATAACGCGGAAAGTGCTATTAAATTAATGCACGTCGAGATTAGATGATGAAGTGCGCGGAAATTTTTATTATTTGAATTAATGAGCGCGCCGCTGAAGAAGATTTGCGAATGAATAAAACAAAGCGTACAGTATGCGCACTAGTTTTTGCAGCGAAAATTTAATTCATTTTTACGAATAACTTTGAAAAACATTCGTGCTACAATTCGTTGCAAAAAGTGCCGAATTTTTAGGGATGATGAAAAAATGATTGACAAAAGAACTCAAATATGGCAAAATATGAAAATAGAAAAATTTAAACAGTCAACAAAATATGCATCAAACACCAATAATATTCGCTTTTACAAGGCCTACGTTTTTTTGCATTTTGAACAGGCTATCAGCATGAGCTGCCAACATGATGATGCTTTTTTTCCGCGTTTCGCTTTTCCGCTTTTCGTTGGTACACCTGCCGGAAGTACGGAGTGAGAGCGTGGGAGGGAGGGAGGCAGGTAGGTAGGCAATATGCGCATATTTGCGCATTGTGTTGCCTGCTACTGCTACTGTGCGTTCGTTTGATTTTTATTCGCAATCAGGCGAGGCGAGTGAAGGCGGCAAACGCCACCCGAAATGCCTTCCTATCAAATGCACGTTCGCGCATCATGCGCATGCAAAAGTAACGCATTACGAACGCAAATAGTTGCACTATGAACTCGAATGAAATGGTAATAGCAAACAAGAGAACTACACTAGTGGCTTGACTAACTCGCACCATATCCGCGGCGCGGTTATCACGCCAAAAACAACACCGGCAAACAGAGAGACAATCACTGAAACAACAGCAACAAAAAATATGGAAAATGGAAAAACGCAAGCAGCCAAAGCGCGCCAACGCCACAAACAAAAAACAATATTGCAGATTGCACTTGTTTTCTTGTATGCGCGAGTGTCAGGTGTTGGAAAATGGCGCAAATATATGCAGAACTGCAATGGGGGCGGCGGGAGGGTGCGGGCGGTACAATCTAGTTTTACAGCAGAGGACGAAATGTGTTGAATAAACAATGTTTGCCACTTCAATTCTTCGCCGCTGATGGCGTTGCAGTTGATGGCTGCGCCGCCACCCGAAACTGACAGATGCGGAATGCATTGCGATCGCGATGGATGACGGCAAGCGTGCCGATGGAGGCGGCGGCAGCGTATACGCATATGGGTTGAAACGTATGCAAATCGATCGTTGAAGAGCAGCCGGAGCGCGCCAAAGCGAAACAAAAATTTGCATTTTAATTGATTTATCGATAGCCATTCGAATCGTAATTGGCCGACGTGTTATTAAGCAATTTGCCGCAATTTAATAAGAGCTATAAAATTATACAGCAATATCATCTTTATGGCGCTCAAGAAATATCTTCATTACGAACTGTCTCACTTTATTGCGTCGAGCAAGTTTGCAAGTGCAATTTGGATTCAACTATTGATGAGTATTATGTGTTGCATAATCGAAAGGGATTTCGAATTTCCCAAAGCACGAAATGCGAATTGCTTCGGTTTGCTAGAGAATAGACTACTAATTGCTATTGAGATTGTTCGGCTGTTTGTTGCCAACGTAGAATAAATAAGATTTTTAGCAATTTACAAATTAATATCGAGTTTATGTAGAATGAAACTCTGTGATTGTTATTCAAAGAGCGATAAGTGTAAAAAATAATTGCGCAGCAATAAAAGACGGAGCAATACTATGCAAATAATTCTGTACATGCATAATGCATATTCTTGAATTGTTCGAGTAAAATGCAAGTGCAAGTGCATGGACTGACTCGTTTTGTTCATATCTGGCGTGCGGTGCGGTGCATGAATGGAAAGTAGCAGATGGAAAAGCGCACAAAACTTTGGCGGCGGCGACGATGGTGGAAAACGTAACAATATATAAATGTGGTTAAGGGCGGAATAAAGGAAGTGCAAAGGCGGCCATAAAACGAGCCAAACTATCGTTAGGTAGCGTCATTCGGCGCGTTGCCCTTTTCAACTTCTTTTGCGCGCGCGTATCGCGCGTAATTTCATTACAAACTTTGTTCCCGAACCGAGCTGCACCTCGTTCATTTGCATTCATCATATATTTATAAAAATGTACGTTTTTCTTTTCCAGGCTATTTCCCAATTTTCCGCCACCACCACCGCTTCAGATCATCGTTCGGAGGCGGGGGCGGCGGGTGATGGCGCCAATGCGTGTGTATGAACTTATTCGCTGCGTATAAATTTGTGTTTTTCTTAAATAAGGCTTAAGTGATTTATCCAGCGCCGCCGCCGTTGCGTGTTGTTGCTCTCTCTGTGTTATCTTTTAATTAAAAATTTAATTTATGCACGAATTAATTTCGCTCCCATGCGTTTTGCTGCGCAAAGATTTACGTGAAATTTTACAGTAATTTTCTGTAATTAACTCTCCCCGCGCTAATGTAACAATTGATAATAAATTCATCTCTGCTATGATGAATATTCACAATTAATTAATTAATTAATTTAATTAAGTGGAAAATTGATATGATTTTTTTTGGTGATGTCAATTCTTCGTGTTTGAAATTAGCGCGCGCATAACGTAAAACATTTGAGATATTTGAGCACGGTGTGTAATATTTTCCAAGTTAATTTGCAAATATCTGGCAGATTCTTGACATCGGCAAAGTGCATTCCACGAGCGCAATGCTCTGCTGGCCACGTCCGGGTGTAATCTCGACAGAGGCAGTCGCTGCAGCAAAAGTGCAGAATGCGGAATTCCTTGTGCGAGTCGCTCCTGCGGCGCAGAGACAAAGTGCCCAAGAGTTGCCAAAGGGCCGCGCACGCCGAAAGCAATTCGGCAGGAAGCGACGAGGAATGAAGCGATGCAACGAAGCGAGCGATACGACTCGGTGACTAAGATCCTGCTCCTGCTCCTGCTCCTGCTGATGTTGAATGTTGCGGCGACGAAGGCGATGTCTATGCCAAACGACGAAACGGGCAAAGCAGTAAAACTCTGTTTATGATTTACTGCCAGCAGTTATGCAAATCCGAAGATAATTGCATTGAAATAAAGCAATGAATACGTAAATAGTCCTCATGCTTTTATCCTGCAGTCAACTCTGTCTCTCGTTCTCCCTTGGCTACATCGTAGAATGAATGAATATTTTGCCTACTATCTTCACTATATTCACCTATTTTACTACATTCATCTCCGTTCACTCCCGTCATAAAACGCAACGCATCATCAAACGATATCATTCCGTGTCTGCACGAAGACCATGATGTATAATTTGCTTAAGAGTTTGCTCATTTTGCGGCTGTAATTTATGCGTTCATGATGCATTTAAGTAATTATTTCAACTTTTGTAATTGAATTTTTTTATGACCAGCGCGATACTTTACAACTTCATTTATGCCACACCGTTAGGAATTATGAACATTGCGGGCAATTCGTAAATAATATTTAAAATAGTGAATAATTCATATGGAATATTTTCATCATTTATGCACGGTATGCGCATTTATCACTAGCGCCGTTTAGGCAAAAAAAAGTTGTCAACCCATAGGTGTTATCAGCGTTTGAGATCAGAATTGTACGGGCTGTAAAATGAGTGCGAATAAAGTGTGCGGCAAACAAAGCAGCCAGTGAAAATCCCCGTGGAAAAATACCCCATGGTGTCACTAATATTTATTTATTTGACAGGATATTCATTGTTCTTTGGTATACGTGAATTTCCGTTGTGCACGCTTCGTAGGATAACCTGTCGCCAAAAAATTCATTTGTACTGCATTAGCTTTATCTCGACTTTCAAATATATTTTTTGGAATTATCCTTCTTTTTCCGCTATTTACGCAAATATTTTCTTGGAGTTTGCGTGCGAATCGAGTAAAATAAATGCATGAAGCATATATAAACATTCACATGACAATAGTTATTGTCATTTTCAAGTGATTTCCAGACGCTTTTCGCGCACCCTCCTATCATCAATTCAAGCATCGTCTCGCGACTTTCTCAGAGGGTGCGAAATGTCTTCGTAAAGGGGGAGACGAAAGGATGCGTAATCGACATTTTCGACAGATTATTCTGTATCGTATTGTGTGCATTGCTCTATAAATGTTGAGCGTTTGAGTATTCAAATAAATACAAATAAGCGAATGGCATTTTCATCCCCTTTCCTTCCAAAAATACAAAGGGGTGTTTTTAATATCTTGTCGTTCAATAAATTTTAGTTTACTGCAACTAAAAAAAATAAAATATACAACTATTACACGTATAAATAATCGTTAGATTAAACATTTATAAACGCCGGAAAAAACATATTCGTTATAAAGCATTTGCGTAATGATTTACAGCATTGTTTAGCAGCATCGTGACCTCACTATGGCAGCGAGCTGATAGTAATAAACTCGCTCATTAAGCGCGGATGCAATAAATAAATGCGAAATGTAAAAAGCGAGCAAATTGTTGGGATGCGTTCGCCCGTATTTGTACATATTTCGTGCGGACGGACTGAGCGCGGATGCGCACAAAGCGATTGCGAATGCGGTGGCGGCGCGAGGCAAAAGTGCGCGCTGAAAGAGCTGAAAGTACTTTATGGGATTGCGCGCACATACACACCGCGAAATAAAAATAAAGAGCGCCGAATAAAGCGGATTTGCTCTAATAATAAATTTTCCGCGCTGTAAAGTCGCAGCGCGCATCCGATTGCCCGCCGGCAGAGGCAGCAGAGAGACACTCCGGGCATTCCAAATTCATAAACCGCAAGCAGCAGCGCGAGCGCGCGCGCGAAAGACGTGCTCGGGAAAACGGGCTGCGGAGAGAGAATAATAGAAAATCATGGAGGAGCGCAAAACGCACATAAATAAAGCGGTCAAAATGAATGTGCAACTAGATGATAATAAAAGGAAAATTAGGCAAGCGCGCGAAAAAAAGCAGCGCTTGTCACGCGAAAAGAAGAGTTTTGCATCTCGTTTCGTATGCCACATGCGAATTATCTCAAACTTAACAATTAATTAACGAAATACAAAAAAGGATAAAGGATGACACGAGAGGACAAGGCGAAGTAAGAGAGAAGCATAAGTCAAACATAAAATTAACGCGTTCAGAAATGAAAATGTAAGATATGAAAAGCAATAAAAGCGACGAGATAAAGCTTTATGGCAACAAGACGAGAGCGCGCGGAATACAGGACCTTAAGAGGTCGAATGCGCGCAGCACGTAGGTTTAGTTTGACTCAATGTGGATTTAAATAAAATTATGCGCGAAGCATGTGAATTTTAATGAATGCTAAGGACGGGGGCGCGCGCTCGTTCGCCCCGAAAGTCCTCGCGACTCCTCAAGGATTCGTAATCTAGCAATGTTTTCAAGTGTTGCCGCTCCTCTTCAGTGCTGCGCTAATTTGTAATCTAAGTATCTTGCACATCGGCGTAAATGTTGAAACACTTTACGCTCGAGCGTTTCGAGATTTTCCATCGTGATTATTCACGCCGTGGTAAGTCATTTTATATTTCATAAATTCCCCTTGCACATCCCCTGCAATGCTGTAGAATTTAAATACAATATTAACGTATTTGTTTTACTTAATTGTACAACATCGCCCAAAAGAGGCAAAACTTTTATTATATACCTAAAAACTGTTGGAAGTATTACAAAAATTAAGAATGTAGTCCTGGAATACCATAGAATTTAAATATATTATTAAATTATTTGTTAAGTATTCAAATTCTAAATCATCTCGCAAAATAAGCAAAATTTTTATTATATTCCTAAAAACTGTTGGTAGTATTATAAAAATTAATAATGTAGTTCTGGAATACAGTAGAATATAAATATAATATTAACTTATTTGCGATAAGCACTGAATTCTAAATCATCTCGCAAAATAAGTATAAGTTCCATTATATTTCTAAAAACTGTTGATGACATTATGAAAATTAATAATGAAGTCCTAGAATGCCGTAGAAGTAAATATAATATTAACTTATTTGCTATAAGTACTTAATTCTAAATCATCTCACAAAATAAGCAAAACTTCTATTATATTTCTAAAAACTGTTGATGGCATTATAAAAATTAATGTGGTCCTAGAATGTCGTAGAAATAAATAACATTAACTTATTTGCTATAACTTAATTCTAAATCATCTCGCAAAATAAGCAAAACTTTTATTATATTCCTAAAAACTGTTGATAGTATTACAAAAATTAATAATGTAGTCCCGGAATACCGTACAATATAATAACTTATTTGCTACAAGTACTTACTTAATTCTAAATCACCTCGCAAAATAAGCAAAAATTCTATTATATTGGTAACAACTGTGGTGGTAAAATATAAATTAATATTGCATTCCTGGAAGGTTGTAGAATTAAAACCCAGTATTAATCTATTTGTGTTAAGTACTTAGTTGTACAACAGCTCACAAGCAAAGCTTCTATTATATTTCTAAAATTATTGAAACTAAGTCAAACAAAAATTAACATTACAGTCCTAGAAAACTGTAGAATTTAACTACAATATTATTTGTTATTCCCAAGTATAAAACAGCTTGCAAAGAAGCAAAACTCCTATAATAATCCGAAAAACTCTTGATGATATTATAAATATTAAATTAAGTTGGAATTTCCTGGTTCCAATTATACTTTGATTAAAGACCCGCATTGAAGATGTTTAAAGATTAATAAGCAAATCACCTATCAATTTTTCTGCAATTGCAAGCGTCAAAGCAAATCTAAACAGATTTCAAATATTAATTAAGATTATAAGTAAGCGTTGAATTTGATTCAACGGTAGTCTGCTCCATCTTCGTTTTATTGCTGTCTTGTCTGCACGGAAGAGAATTAGCAAAGCCATAAAACGCATTGAGTTTATCAATCGTTTCACGCTGAATGCGTGAACGGCGACTTGAATGCATTCAAATCCACTTGTGGATGGATGACAAGCAAGTAAAATGCGAATGAATTCGCAGTCTATATTTAGTCAACACGCGCTCGCTGCTGAATGCGGCATTAATTACGTCGTGCGTTGCCTTCGACTCGTTAATAAACCATACGATTAATGCACGAATCGCTTGAATAACTGCATCGATACCATCAACAGGTAACAAGAAAGCAAGGAAATGTCACATCATTAAGTTGCCTGCTCGCGGAATCCACAGGTTTTATGAATTCTGAGAGACTTAATCGATTGCAACCAAAAAAACAGTAAACACTCTTCGACTTTCTGTAAGTGAAGAGATAAGTGGCATGTCTTTCGATTAGAACAGCCACTTGAACATGTTATTTATTTGCATTAAGTTGTAGCGGAATTTCTTTCGCACGAGAATGTTATTACGCTGGTTAAATGTGAATCTATGCGTTTCCGCTATGCAAAGTTTCAACTTCCTAATTATGGAAACTCGACGAAATCGCTAAGAAAATGCAATTACATGCCGAGGCTATTTCATGGCGTTTGCGTGCCAAACTTAGTTTTAGATACCTGTTAGTTGCACGCGTTCATATCTCGCAGGATAATTTTCCACTCGACACTGCTTAGCAGCGAGAGGTGCATTGTTCCTGCGTTGAACAAACATATTTTATAATTTTACGTATTATTTATAAAACTAGCTGTTTCCTCATTAAACTTTGTACAAATATTAACTTTTAATAATTACCTCATCATTCGCGTTTTAGTCGGATATTCGTGGTGAATTTTGCAAATTTATAATCGGAATATTTATGCTTATTTAAATAGCTAAATCCTTCCATTTCATATCAGTCGCATAAAAGTTTTATACCTTTCATTTACATTTTATATATTTGCTTGCCGGACGCGCTGCTTTTTATTCACGAGCTGCTCGAAAATAATTTGATAAGAAAATATAAATTGAATGAACACGGCGCATACATTATTACACATATACCTACATATGCGAAATCCACGCACAAAAATTTAATAACATTGCCCGCAACGACTGCATGTCAACGAACCGGAAAAGTAGCCATTTTGTATTTAGCGAAATGTTCAATTTCAAACAATTTCTAGCCGTGCGACGGACTCATTCGGAAACTAGCTTTAAAGCCCCGAATGTGCGCATATTCCAGCACGTGTATTGTGCCATATTCTGCAGCGTGCCGAAACTCACTCGTGCACGCATTCGGCCAAACGCTCATTGTGTCGTTCGCTTTATTCTTATTCCCGACTTTATCCCGACGGAACGCCAGCTTTTCGGGATGACGACACTGCGGCCAGATTGCGCGATGAAAATATGCAATACCGTCGGAGCGGTTATTTCATGCGTCTTTTACTTTGCACAAAACGATGGCGGCGCCACTTTACAAATGTCGTTGCTCAATTTCGAAATTACATTTGCTCGTCGCGATAAATGTACACATGTATCATCATCCATTCGCAAGCGACGAGTGGAAAATATGCGCGTTTCGAGATAAAAGTATTAAAATTTCACATTTCTGTGTTAGGTTGTAATTGTAAAGAATTGACTCACGATTTAAATCCAGCGTGATCGAACTCGACTTGGGAGCGACGAGATTCGAATTAGAAGCCTGACAAGTGAGGACAGTGTGCAGATGTCTTCTTTGGAGCTTGTCAATGTTAAGCACATTGCGCACTCGACGCTCGGAAAGGTACTCGAAGGAGTCATCAAGTAATGCATTCTCCTGCCACCAGGTGACTTTCGGCGAAGGTCGTCCTGAAAGTATTATTTATAAGTGTTATTTGCGCTGTGTTTATGGCTTCATAAATTTGAACGTTTATGTGGAAAATTCGGGTGGAAAAAAGCAATATGTAAATTGCCAAATTCGTGTGGCAAATGTGTTTACAATAATAAACTAACAAGTTATAACATAAAGTGCGAACGACACAAATGTCACGTTGAATGACGCCGGCAAAAGCTGGAAGGACAAACAGAAAAAATATATTTTTCAACGCGTACGGTGACAAACAGGAAAAAGTGAAATACGTACGAAAAAGCACGTATAAATCACGCTTAAAAGCTTTCGCACTTGTGCAACGGGAAACACTTGGTGCCATGATATTTAGCAATGGCTCAAATGAAGTCTTAATATACAGAGTGTATTCGTAAATTTCGTTAATTATTATCCTTTGACTGGGCTTAAAATTATGTTTAAACGATATTATTTTGATGAGATTTGGGAAATAGAGGTGGTGAAAGGATAATGGAATAAGTGTTATGCTTTCGAGGACTTCCGGTGTAAGAATTGCACTCCACTTACCTCCAATGGCGACGCAAGTGATATTAATAGATGCTCCTTCATTGTACGGGCCCAAGATGTAGTTCTTCACGTTCTGCTCGCCGTGCTCGACGATCTTTATCGTTTCCGGCGGAACTGTACAGACACAAAACAAGGCACGTAGCATATTAGAGAAAAGGTCAATACTGGTAGTGCAATTGCATTGCACTTGTTACTAAAATATTAACACACCAACAGCACCACTATCGACAACGTGTTGTTGTTGTTATTGTTGTTGTTGTTTGTGTTATTTCAGGACGACGGCGAGCAACATGTAACAATGAGGAGTAATAATGAAAGCACTTTGTTAGGGATGGATAAACAGCTTTTTCAACGTCTGGCAACGACGCGTCGAACACGAATTACTTGATTTCATAGATTTCGCATTCGGATTTATATTGCGTCGGGGTGTCGCGCGCAAACGCTTTGTTGTACACCCCGCATTGTATTGATAGAAAATTCATAAAAGTAACCGGCGAGCCGACAATACGCGACGCGTTGAAAGGACGCCGTGTTTGGAAATCGAGCACGCATTCGCATCATGGAAATATTATGAATACTTTCCACATTTCTATACGGGCGACGACGGCGGCGGCGGTGGCGGCGGCAACGAGCGATGCTAGCTGGCGCTACCGCTTTTCTTCGCTTCGATTCGGCGCGCCGCCATAAAGGACCTCTTCTTGTTGTTGGCGCGAGATTGAATTGTCAATGGGAAAATGCTCACTCCAAGGTCTTTGCATTCGCTTGGTATTTTTATTTTTCGAATGCGTGCGTTTACTGCGCAAAGATAAGCCGAATAAAAACGAGATTCTAATCGAAATTTAATTAAATACACATCTTCGTAGAATGCTCCTGTGTTTTTTCGTGTAAGTGATCAATACGAAAGAAGCGAAAGAAAATTAAATAAAAGATAAAATTTAATTCAATTTTGAAAATGTCAAGGTAAATTCCTACGTGTTTTCTACATTCAGAGAAATCAGAAATGATTCAATAAATTTATTGCCTTTCATTAGGACGATTTCAATATTTAACTAATATTTTACTATAAACAATTTTTAAATTTTTGAACGTGGAAAATATAGCTATCTCGAAACAAGTTTTAATTCATAATTATTAATAATGGATAATATTAATAATGTTAATATTAATAATGGAATTTATGCAACTAGTTAACCAAAAATATTACTTCATTATTATTGATTATTCATTCCTTTTTGAAAAAATAATAAATCAACTTTCTATTTCAAAATTCAAATTAAAGTTATTGCTGTTTATTAGTAAGATTTTAAAATTTAACGAACATAATGTTGAATTTAAATAATTTTTAAATATCCAAATATGAAAATTTTGAAATAAGAAAGTTGATTTATCATTTTATAATTAAAAATTGAAAGAATCATTTAACTACCGAAATGTGAAAAGTGAATGAATAATCAATAATAACGAGATAATATTTCAAGTTAACTAATTAGACAATTTCCATTATTTTTAATTAGAACTCATTTGAAGATAGGAATATTTTCCACATGCATGAAAGGCATTATGATAAAGCAGTTAAACAAAGGATGTCATGATGATAAAAGCAAATTATTACTAAGGATATTAATTTAATAATATCCAATCTTACGTCAATTTCCATATTTGAATTCATACGTTCGCTTTTGGCCAAACACGAATGAACGAACAACTCGCAAGATGATGACTAGATTACTATATTTACTACTTACAGATAAGTGAGCGCGGGTCGCGTTACTAAAGTTGTCTCCGAATGTAAATGGTTTTCGGCTCGTTCGGTTTGAAGTTCACATCACTATTATACGCATGAGTTTTTAGTGGCTGTGTGTGACTGCTTCGTCACGAACGCGCTGCCGAATTATTATTATATTATCATAACGCCCGGACAGAAATTATTATCATTATACGGTTAGTTAATTGCAGTTATCAGTTTAGTGCAGTCGTAATTTTATATCTCGACTTACGTGCCACCGTCATAAACGGCCTGAAATTAAATCACCAACTATAATAGTTAATGATTATTACGATTCTTCGTCATGATTCAGTTTTCAATTCAATTTTCTCTCCGCTTGTTTGCGGGTTGAGAGCGTTTCATGAGAATGTCATTTATTAATAGTTTTATCACGTCTAGCGAGTAAATTAAAATCACCGAACTGGATAATATTCAGTTTCAGGAGCATTAATTCAATTGTATACCCGCTCTACCTTACCAAACGAACTATTCAAGGCCTAAAAATTCAATATTTCAAGTTTTAGTGATATTTTCATTCATTATTCAAGAAGGGTTGCAAAAAACCAAGGGCAAAGTATCCAATATGAGGTGTAATCTTAGAACTTAATGCGAACTTAATAAACTAGTGTATTCAAAATGGCCGCTTGAAGGCCGATAATGTGCGAAGTGCAGCGAGAGTGCACGAATGTAAAGTGTCAATTTTCGCGCCTTTTTTAAGAATTATCATTGCCGATATTTATTATAACTAATCCACAATTAATATTATTTATTATTTTTATCTTCACATCTTATTGGTAAATATCGATAAACATTGCCATTAAATATTAACGATTGGTATTAAATTTGTTCGCACCTTTTTGCAACGTATGCAACTTTGTGCGCAATATTTCATTGCTAAATATTACTGCGCTGCTTTGACTATAACCCACCGATATAGTAATTAAAAGATGATAAAGACTTTGATATTGCAAAACGTGTTTAACAGGCATTAAAAATCTATCAAAAGTGCCAATTTGATTAATTAATACGCAGTTGGAAAACACATTCGAACACCAATTACCACGCATCCCGTTACGTGCACAACGCATCGAAAATACATGCGCTCAAAATTGATTCGCACATTTTCCACTTTGACAACAAAAACCGAGAATTCCTATCGTATTTCAGCTTTATCAATACAACTCATCGAATTCATTAGGTATACACAAAAGCAAAATAAATAAAACATTGTTTTAATTAGCGTTAATTAATGCTCATGTATAGCAATTTTTAACATGCAAATTATTATTAAAATTTTAATTAATGCATTGATATCGCTATGCCAATTACAATTGCAAAATATTGATTTGGCGCTAGGACTGTTGAATTCATAATTTAATTAGCAACGGATGACGTTCTCTCTGGCGCCCGCGCTCTCTCAAACTTTTATTTAACCTAAATTTATTATTAACAAAAGGTAAACATACGCGCGCGCGCACGCACATTAAAGTATCAGTTACTCTTAGGTAGCGTATTATCAACTTTGAAACAAAAGCCATTTTAATTTCATTAGGCTGCGAGCGCTACAACAATTGCGCAAGCTTAAATTTCAATTAGTTAATGAATTCATTGAAATTGAACGCGCATTCAGGCGAAATTATCATCATCATCAATGTGCGTTTTGGATAATTTAAGCGTCGATTTATTGGATGCGTGATCAAATTTAAGAAATGCGTTTCCACTCGATTCGCTTTAAGAAAATCCGGAAAATATGAAACGCCTGCATCCGCGAAAAGCATTTTCGAAAACGAAGATATCGCCACCGCCACGGCTGCCGCCCCCACGAGCTTGGAGAGTATTTGGCTGATCGACGCGACGGCGATGAACGATGACTAAGTGAAACGATGAAGAACGTAATACGACTGCCGTCGCCGCCAAAGAACTAAATGCTGTAGCCGCCCCTTGATGGATCTCTTAAGTAATTGAAACGCATCGTTCATGTCCGCATTTCTTAAAAGCGCTTAATTTGCAAGCGAGCTCGTGCAAAATTCTGCCAATTTGTTTCGACTCGCTGCACGAATAAATTAACGCATCTCTCAATTGCTTTGCGGGCATGCTAAACGAATTATCCACCGAGGAATTCACAACACACCCATGTACCTACTTTGCGTGTGGGGGTGGCTAAATATTTATCGCTAATCAGCGAGTGTAGAAGATGGTGCTGAATGCTGGAAGCGCCACGTAGAATTTACGGGCGACGGAAATTTTATCGCGCGAAAATATTTTTGTGAAATGACTAAGTTTCAGCATAGCATGCTGCGTCGTCAAAGATAAAACTACTTAACGATGTCGACGCGATGTCGAATAACGCATTGAATACGAGCTCCGCTCCGGATTTCCGGGTGTGCACTAGGAAAACTAGTGCTTGCACACACTTTGAACCCTGCGATCCTAGTTTGTACATTGTTGGACGCGCGCGCGCAGGATTCTTAGATTCAAGATCGGATTAAGTTTATTATTGCGCGATGGTCGTAAGAAAGTTTTAATTAAATTTCACTCGTTTGCAGCGCGCGCCCGTTCAAAGCTCGCGGCCGTTTCGTCTCGACGCGACGAGAAAAAATACGTCGGACGGAAAAATCAATCGGGGTGCGCTTTCCCGGAAAACGCATACGGATCGGACGGGAAATGGGATGGGAACATGTGTCACTTACAAAGATATCCAATTTACTTATTAACGACCAACCGGAAATGCACGTCAAACTTTCTAGTACTGCAGTTTACTCACTTATTACTGTCAAATTCACTTTGACAATTCGTGTTGGCGTTTGTTTAAAGTCAACGCGGCAGTGATAGATGCCGCTGTCGGTGTCCTTTACGCTGTCGAGGGTTAACTTGGCGGGGTTGTCCTGATACCGGAAGAAACCACGACCGCCAAGCACTTGTTCATCCGACCAGTGTTTTCCCTGCTCTAATGGACGATCACGAGCGTCATAGCTGCAACAAAAAATGGAAATCATTGTAATTTTCCTGGCTGTAAAACGCAGTGAGTGGAAATCCCTTTTTGGGACTCAATGAAGATGGTTATTGGTAAAATATACCTGCCAAGCGCGTAATGGGGAACTTATGATATAGTATCCAATTGAATAGCACTATTCCGGATTGCACTCGCCGCCTCCGAGCGACAAAAAAGTTGAACGAACCATTTCGAAACGTGTGGTCGCCTGAACGGGAAGGAAATACGAGCACGGCTCGCTGAAAACTTTTACAACGTCTTCTTCCTCAAAGGTAACTTGTATCCCGGACATATCGAGTTTACCTCTCGCCGTATTATTTAACAAAGTCATCGGTTTCTAACACGAGCGAGAAATGCATCTCTTGCATAGTTTGCGGAAAATTTAAATTAAATTTTATTACAAACAGAGCAAACAAAAAATTTGATAGCCATTGTCTTCTCGCTACCGTATTGTTTTCACGTTGTTGAACGTCCAATCCACTGATTGAATTTAAAAATACACAATAAACTCGCTCTCAACTTCGTAAATCTTCTCTCGCGGAACGCAACAAAACAAGCTGGAAGCGCTGCCAGCGAATCAAAGGAGGCAAAACAAAATATGAAAAATACGAATGCGCCGAGCAGCAAATGAAACCGTAACTGAATGTAGCAACAAATCAATTTTTTCGATGATTTATTACATTGCGTTTCATTAGCTTCTTCGCCATGTAAGATATCAGATTTCTGCAATAAATAGCAAATGATCTGATTGCAAATAAAGCATAAATAGAAAACGAAAAATGAATTGGAACAAACAATCGAAAATAATTATTATAATTTCAATCAAACAATCGACGACGAAGCCAGAAAACAACGATAGGAAGGTAATCATATCGTGACACACGACGACGACGACGGCAACGAACGATTGATAACGAGGCGAAATTGGATGAGAAATGAGCCGGCAATCAGCGCGTTAGTCGGGGAATCCGAGCAATCGGATGGAAAATTATAGCGTGTCGTCAATATTCGTGGAAAACGTGACTGAATCCATCGACGAATATAAATGCGAAATTATAAATATGTAATCGCTGCTGCAGCTTAAAATCAATAAGAATTTCCCTCGCTTTTCACCGGCGACCGCCAACTCGCCGCACATTCGTCATTCATTCATTATTCCACTCTTCGGGTGCTTGCATAAGCAAAGCGGAAGAACAAATTGGAGTGCGCACGCGGAAACAATGCACGCGCTGAGTGAATAACAAGGAAACTGTGTGCAAAATGCATTGCTGCACGCATGCATCCCTTAACTGCATGCGAGTGCAGTTGATTTGGGCAAAAAGCTGCCGGAATGCACCAACTTTATTTCATCGTACTCGTGCTCGTCGTCGTCGTCATCATCATCATCATCCAAGTCGTACGGAGAACGGCGTCATCATCGTTAGCGTTATCGTTGACTATTCAGATCGAGCACAATGCAAATGCAGTTTGCAATTGAAGACCCTACATGCGCGATTCGCGTGCAGCGCATTCACTTCTCAATGGAGTGCGCTGTGCAGCTCGCTTGTTTCGAAACGTTACAGCGGATAGAGAGGAGAAACGCCGAGAGATGCGCACGAGAATGCTGAAGTCGAGTGTGTGCGTGGATGCGTTGAAGAGTCGACCAAGGATGATGGATTTGATTAATTAAGATGTAATTACAGCTGAATGCATCATGCAACACATCTACACACAATTCACATGTCATTGAAATGCAGGTGCAACACTTGATTAGAAATTATTTGTTGACTTTTCGTTCAAATTAATTCATTTCAACTTGAAATTAAACAAATTCCGAAATTACCTACATATTAATTTCGAATGCGTATAATAAAGTTAATTAGTTTTTGTTTTCGTTGATGGAAATGAGCTTTAAACAAACACAAATATTCGTAATATTCAAATTACGAAAAACATCAGCTGGAACAATTTAATGTTTATTCGGTTGCATAGCACGAGTGGAATGAATTAATCCCTGAATAAACACACTGTTGATAGATGGAGCCCACGAATTAGGTAATTAGGTATTTTACGCACAAATTGACATTTTACACGCAGAGAACGCAACAGTTTCGAGCCTGTTTGCGCGATAATTGAATAAGAGGTAAAATAGTTAATCGAGAAATAGTAATACATATTAATTAGCTAATAGATACTTTAGAAAATGAGAATTTCTGTTTAATTAGTTGCAAATAATAATTAGGGCAAGTAATTTCTTCGTCTTTGTACAAAAATTCGTATAAATTACGTTCTGACAGCGTCAAGAAGGCGAAATTTCTTCATAATTACAAAGCCCTTGATTCATCACATAATTCCTTGTGTTTTTCTCCTTTTTCTTTCGCGGCTGGATGATGACGATCCGGAGGAAGGAAATGACTTTGTGCTTTGAATTTAAGCGCACAGCGTACGGCTTGAAGCCGCGCGCTTTTGTTTAACCCCTCGCGCGCCGTTTTTTCGAAATTAGAGTTATAATTAGAAGTCGTAATCAAGGCCTCGAACGCGCGGGCGTCAGGCTTTTTTCCGCAATCCGGGCATACTTGACGCGAGCAGCATTTGCCATCATCGTCATCCCTCTTGCCGCTTGTCGTCATCGTCGTCATCATCATTCAACCCTCTTACCTCTCTTGTTAGTTGTTGTGTACGTGAACGCGTACAATTGTACTCGCTCCCCTGGCGCAGGTGGGGTGTGCATCTTCCCTTTTGGACAAATATGCGTTCGGCAGGAAGAAGAAGCGCCCTTCGCGAGGGTGGCGCGTTGCTGTACGAGGATGTGCTTAAACACGTTCGCGAGTTGAGTAGTGAGTGTCGCATAATAAGTTGTAAGTAGTTATGTCCTGCGCTCGCATACAACTCGTGAATAATGAATAGCTCTACAAGTCAACGAAGCGACGAGCAGAACAAGCGCACAGCCGCTCCCCAAGCACGAGTGTCAAGTGTAAGTTGAAGGCCAAACAAACAAACAAATGCTGCCTCCGCTAAAAAATGAGTAGGTATTGCAGGAAAAAAAGTGTACGACGCCTAAGTGATCGTACGTCAAGGGTGGAATTTTTGTGAAGCCTGTCAAGAAAGGAATGTTCTAATCCTATCTCACTCATTCGTGTGGAACCCTAATAGTTTCAGTGTTCACCTGCCATGTTCTTTTTCTAGGGGAATACGAAATACGAGTAAAACAAAGAGATTTAGGCAAAGAACATGTAGGTTTTTGGTTATGTTCTGGAATAGTCCATAGAGTGCAATACACTTACGAATATATGGGCGTTTTGCGTCCAGTGCCTTCCTTGAACCAAATCACGATGTGCATCTTATCCCCCGGCAAGGATGGCGAGATATCGCAAGGGAGTTTTGCAATGTTTCCCTGCACGGCCTCCACGTCGTAGGTAGCACTCGCTGGAACAAGAAGAAAAAAGGCGTAAATTAGTCACTTCCTGTACTTCTTTTTTCTTGGGTTATCTAGTTGTAAATTTATGTCAAATGCCTTTGAGCTACCTACTCGGAATACGGCTGAAAAAATTATTGGATGCTGTTCTTTACACGCGAGCTTCTTGTAAGATTATCGCATTGAACTTTACGCTACAATTTGCAACAATGTAGGGAGTGGGTGGCACGCAACGCAGAATTACCTAAAGCGATCGACGGCGAATAGGCAATTGGTGGCGGCAAGCTTCTTGGCGCGCACTGCAGCTCGAGGGATGCTGAGCTAATTGCTAATCATGGTAATGAAACTGGCACCAAACACCAAGGAAACTAAAGGCGCGCGCGCGTTCGCTTGCCACTGCCGCCGCCAGCTGCCGTCGCCGTCACCGTCACTGCCGCTTTGCCGCATTGTGCGCGCACATGGGCCGAATACGAACCGCACGTAAACTTGTAATAACGCGCAAGTTTCGATATGCATGGTTATTGCTTAATAAGCATTCAACTTGGCTTCGTTGCGCACGATTTGCGCTCGCCGTTGGATAATTTTCCGGAAGGAAAATCTTCCATTTTAATTACTTAAAATATCATATCTTGTATTCATTGCTACAAGTTATTCATAATTTATTATACACGATTTCATTCTCAAGTAGTGCTGTGAATGAAAGAAGTGAAAATGTTGGCTGAAGGACGTTTAAAGAAGCGATAGTAACGCTTAAAGAATGATTGAGTTTTTGTAAGAATAAGAAAAAATTGCAAAGATTGAGTTTTGATCTGATCAAGTATTCTGCACGCGATGTACGTGTCTCAAACTATAAATTGCAGTTTAAAGAACGGCAGAAAAGAAATCGATCTGGATGCGAATGCGTTCCTGTTCACTTTGTTGCAAAGATTTCCGATTTGAATCCTTGGCGAATGATGGTGGAGCATTCCATCAGGATTTTATGCGTGTTGAAGAGGCCCGGATTACACTCGATCAAGTTCGCCGACATTTAGAGCCAATAATTGTCCGGAAAATTAAAAAACGCTCCGCAGAATTTCCGGGCGCCGTCGTAAAAAAGCGGCGCATGCAAAGAAGACATAACACTTGATGTTATAGCGCCCGGAGGCGGTTGGCGGCCGGTTCAAGGCCATCATTGGGCGTGAAAAATGCGTGGAAAATGTAAATAACCAGTTGTTACGCACAGATGTTTGAAGAAGTTTTTCCTTCGTTGGGCCTACGCGAGGGAGGCAAAGCGATAAAATTTTATTTTATGAGCAAATCTATAAGACACACAATATTCCAGTGGTTCATCTCAGATGCGATAGAATTACGTTGGTGCATAATCAAAAGCGGAAATGATGCAATTCGTGCAAAGCGCCGAAATGCGTAGGCGGATTTGAAATCAAGTTGCACTTATAGATAATTCGGCCATCACGAGTTGCCTCCGGGATATTAGAGGCAAACGCGTCGTGCGTTCGATATGAGCACTTTGGTGGTTGCTATCGGTATAATTCGGAGGCGGCAGTCGCAGCAGTCGTACGCATGCGAGTCCACAAACGTGCGATTTTAAATCGATAATCCTTGTTAAGCAATAATAACAGCCAGTGACAGGCAAGTCTCGAGTAATCCGGGACGGAGATTAATCACTCTCTGTGCATAATTTGCATTTCTGCTGCTGCCACCACCAACACCAATCCACCCTTCGCCTATCATTGCCACCGCCACCGCTGCCGCCGCGTTAGTGCATTCTCTCTATGATTTCAATACAACCCTTTGCCAGTACGCGCCCGTATTCTTGCACATGAATTTCACAAAACAGCAAGCGAGAGACACTGAAACAGAGTGAAAACATTTCAATCCAACGCGTTTCAATCAAGTTCCAGCGCAGCATGCGGATGATGAAGAAGATGATGACGATGCCAACACATTTTCCAATTTCCCGGCGTGCAACTCAAAAGTTGCAAAAGTGTTTTCCGCATCGCACACAACAAGGATTGTTAGCGATCGAAAGTTTCCCTTCGTCTTTGCTTAATGCCTCGTCATTATACGCAGAATTCCGCTGGTAAAGTGGCGGAAAAATATTGCAAAATGTCCTCTATGGTGGAAAAGTGCAAACAAAAGCACCTCGAAGAAGAATGAAGTACGCAAAGTTAAATCAACTTTTTGATGAGGGCGCATTTAGATAATTAAAGCAGTTGTTCGGCCAACAAAAGAATACAAAAAATCGCGCGGCGCGAAAAAGGCGCACACCGACGACGACGGAATGAATGAATGAATGAAGAAGAAAAATACAACAACAAAAAGGGAAAGTTGCTTATTTATTGGCGCATTTGCAAGGAGGCAACATCGGAATGGCCCTTTCGCTGCCCCTTAAATTGCCAACGAATTAATGAATGGAATGCTCACTAACTGTCTCAACTCAATACACCATTCGAGGTAGTGAGGCGAAGAGAGAGGATGTGCAGGAATGCCTGTAAATATGTTGAAAAGCTTTTGTCTTTTTTATTCGGGCGATACATTAGGCGAATACAAAAACACCAAAAAAAGGGCAAACAAAAAGAAGGGGCCAGAGAAAGTGAAGAAAGTTAGAAAAATTAGTGCAATTAAGAAAGATTAAACACCCAACGAAAATATAAGGTGCAAATGAGAAATGCAAAAAACAATTTATAATTTTTTGCTAGAATAAGGAATTGTGTTCGGGTTTTTTACTTTTATTGGGAGGTGGTTTTCAAGGGAGACAACCTGTATTTTTTGGTGTTTTTAAATAAAGACCCACTATATTTCGAATTATTCCTGTAAAAAATATTCTGTACCATTGAAGTCAATTAGTATGAACAAAGTTGATATGTTGTGTTGTGACTCTTAATCCTAGACTTAGTAATATGCTTGACTTGAGAGTTCTAGATCTAAATCTCAGAATCGTCGACTTTTTTCCACATAATTGGCTAAATTTTATAATTTCTGGCGAACAGATACAGAACATAACAGATTTATACTTGAATTAATAGTTAGTACAGAACTAGTACTTAGAAAATATTTAGAATTTTCATATATATATGAAATGGTTGGTCCCTTGGTAGCAAAACCAAGAAAAATTGTATCCCTTAGCAAATCAGGAAGCTCCCACAGATCCATCTGGTCAATTAGTTGAGGTGAAGCTGAGACTTGACCAACGGAAGACGATCTTAATACACACATACTTAAAATATTAAAAATAGAACCCCTTCTACACTCCGGGAGCTACAATGGATGTATGGTCAAGATGAGACCACCTGAGCTACGTAAAACCCGTCCTTACTCGAGATTCGAACCCTTAATAAACATATTCATCATGGACCATGAAGATTTAAAGTAAGAATACTTTTTTATTACTTTTATTTTTTAGAAAATAACCTCTAACATTCGAGACTAATTAAATTAATGTTAGCGTGAGAATGTTTAGGCGTTTGCGTCGCGAGCGATAAGCGAGCGATGCAGACGTAAACAATAACATGCGAGCTNGTCAAGGGGGTGACGATTGACGAGAGCACAAAGAAGTGCCTAAGCGAAGCGAAGCACGTAGTGGGAAACTCTGTGGCTTAAGTTTAGTGCAGGGTGCGTCTCGTAATCAGTCCAAATTGATTCGCGCTTGCGGGAGTTTCGCCTGTGTATTGTATTGTGCGTGTGGTTGCATTGAGTGTGGTTGAACTGAAGTGAACCGTGTGTGGGACTAATACAAAGAGGAATACGTTCGCACACTATTCGAGTGTAAGTCACGAGGGCATGAATTTAGTATGTGCATGGTATACGTGAGCGATGTTCCTCAGTCCTGACTGGGGTATTACCAGGCGAGTATCGATGTTCCTCAGTCCTGACTGGGGCAATACCACGCGAGTATCGTGGGTTAGTTCAGCGTTTCCCCCCTCAGACCATGGAGAAGCCTTGGTGGTAGCCGAATGGCACCAAGGCGGCATGGTCGGGAGGGTTACTACGGATGCGGCTTGGCCTCAACCTTCCGACGCCAATGCCCGTCGTAGGGCAGTCCCGATGGTGGAAGGGGCTCACGGGTGTAAAGCCTTGGTGTGGCCATATGGGCCCGGG